>JAHWXV010264986.1:0-15424 GCA_024586415.1 Phrixothrix hirtus | reverse complement strand
ATATATATATATATATATATATATATATATATATATATATATATATATATCATATCATATCCAAGTATTCTCAGTCAAATGCGAAGCTACAAGGTCGTTAAGTTACATTTTTACTTCTCAGTTTTGGCAATTAGGAACGAGCAACAAATTTACTTTATAAACTAAAAAGAGTATAAAATTAACTTAATTTTTTGCAGTCAAAAGCACAGCAACACATTTTTGGGAGAGATATACTCAGTGTAGTGCGCTGTTATAAGATTCTTAGTTTGTTTTCAGCTATTAATTTTTATAGATAGGAACTAGCAATAGATACTGATTTACAAACATAGAAATAGCATAAAATTTAAATCAATATCGTGCAAAGTCACAATACAAATTATTTGGCCATGATATGATGAGTTAAGTGTGCGTCTACAATATTCGTAAGGTGTACCTTCATATCTATTAATATTAACAATTACAATAAATTAATTATTGATTTAGAATTCATTGGTACTACAGTAACTTTATTTTTGTGCCGATATTTTCGGCTTTCCGTATATACATATTTTCACAGTCACAATCTTAGGGCAATTATATTGCACTTAATATTGACAGATTTACATTTTTACCTAGAATCGTTTATATGCATTGTTAGGAAGCCAGTCGAACCATGTTTAAACTTAAATTTTTGGGATACCGCAGTAGCAATAAGTTCAAGAGTAAGACGATAAATTAGCAATTAATTAACATATAATTGTATGATACTTTTAATTCAATATTTCATGGTAAGGATGCTAAGTTCACCACAGATGCAAGTTTCTTCACGATATTTTATGACGGAATTAGTTTTGTGTACATTTTTGGTATTATTATAATTTCACTAGTCATTCAAGCCATTTAAGTTAAAGTGACATTTATTGCTATTATTTAGTAATTATTCTTTTTTAATTATAGGTCGATAGTTCGATTGTTCTCACCTACGGATTTCTAGTCCTATCAATACGAGTGCCTACAAGTCAACGTTTAATTCTAATTCAAATTTAATGCTTGCAATTGAGTTTATAATAAATATTAGATGCTCTTTGAGACATTAATAGTAATTTGAATATTTCCGAGCTTACAGATATTTGTTTGAAAATTTTCTAAATTAATTTTTCATCCATGTAACATTAATATTTTCAGCTTAGATTTGATTTAATTTAACTATTATACGATGTCTAGATGTAAGTCAAGCACCAAAAGTATATACACACTTAGCCAGAAAAGTTGCTTGGACTGCAACGATCACTCAAAGCATCGCAAGCATTTAAAACGTGTTTGCTCCGCCTATAATTGCGAGAGCTAAATTTAGTATTCAATATCCAATTGCATTTGGCGGGATAAACATATTTTATGTTATAGGTTTTATAAAACAAAATAATACTTTACAATACATGTGTGATATGTATATTCTAAACTGTAAAATTGATTGATATACCCACAAAAGATATTTATTATTATTAAGACCAAATAGTCAAGTATTGGTCACGTCATCCAATCTTATTAGTTTAAAAAGACAAGCAAATATTGGTAACAATATAAGAGCCCGAATAATCATGCTACAAGCAGGGATTTCAATATTTCTCAAACTGCAAGGGAATTGAATGTTATCGTCAGTATTAATAGATAAATACTTTGAATAATATAGGGCGAACATTAGAACATCGGTTCTAAATATTCTATTCCGACCACACATATTATTTATCGTTGAAATGAGTGAAAATAGCTGTATTAACATATGTTAATATTCAACTTCCGTTTATATTTAAAAAAAACAACAGTTCATGTTATTAACCACATATAAATAGTGATATGTAAAATCTCTAAACTCCGTCTTATTTGTCTTAAAAAATATCTTTAAATGTGTAAATAGTTTTGTCTAACTTCCTAAATAACAGAAATATCGACATTTTTCAAAATGTTAAAAATTCGCTTAGTTTTGCAGTCTCCCTATATAACATCAAATTTTCGTCAGCTTGTAATTCACAAAATGCTTTTCATTTCACGTCGATAGAAGAAAGAATTTTATTCTGACATACTAAACCTCTCCTAAACTGGTAAATCCTAAACAAATATTTCAAATCATTTATGGTTTCGGCTTCGACTCGTTTTCGATAATTCTAAATAAGAGAAAATGCTTAGTTAATAAATTTAAAGCTACACATTTTTAAACATCTTTAAATGCTATATTAATTTTAAACTTTATAAAAAAGTGTAGAACTAAATGTATTTAGAAAAATTAGTACTTCAAGTTGATATCGGAGAAAATTAAAATTTTTTGTTTTATATTTTATATCTCAACATTATAGATTTTTAAGACAATAAAAAGGTAAAAATATTTTCAAGTTATTTAAGAGATATCGTCAGCCATTGTCATAAAAATAGGTTCAAAAGTAACAGAGATATAAGAATTTCGTTATTTTACTTTAGTCCAACACCATTAAAAGTTCCCGATTTGTAATTGAATGATGTAATATTGTAAAATTGCAACAATATTCAACCTACAAGAAAAAAACCACTATTACCTCTACAATATTAGTAAGAGAATAATATTGTAACGGTATAGAATAAGACCAGTAATGGAATTAATTTTGCAAATCAAATGTCAATAAACTCTTAATATTTTGAACTACAAATAAATAATTTATAATGCGCAAACTTCCACAATTTATGGAAACGGTAGATAAACTTCGAATTTATCGATTCGTTCTGTAATTATTACTTTCTACCAAATTCACCCTATGATTGTAATATAACTACGTATTTTAGTAACTCCGCTTATTCGAAAAGGGGACTTTGCTAACATCGATAAGCTTACAGAGCGTAAACCAGCTTGAACCTTAGGGTGGGTATGGACTTTTGATTCTTACTGTACGTACGTAAGCTTACACAAACCCTATTCAGCATTAGAGAGGGTTTCACAATATTAATTCAAAACCATTACCAGAGAGGTTCATGCTAGGACATTTTCGGGAAGGTAGAATTTTACAATAACAGGTCCTACAATTTATATTCAAGAAGGAAGATAATCTACTTTTGGTATACGATTAAAAATTAGCCTCTGCCTGTCTATTGCAAAGTTGGGTCTATGTATTTCTGAAAATTATCGGTATTGCTGTAATCTTGTTATCATTAGCCTATTTCTGTAGAAATTGGCCTACTAAAAATTATTGAAACTGATCCCGGTGACATTTCTCAATTCACAATTTGATTTACATGGTTTTCTCCATATTTTACAGAGTCCTATATGTTTATGTTCTACTTAAATATTACATGGTATTCCTACCACTGGATGTCTACACATATATCATTTGAGTATTTACATCGTTTACATACGATTATTTATTTAATATTTTTGTTAAGCCTGTAACTTTTGTTTATTCGAATTATTATATTTCAAATTACATTTTGTACTTAATCCATTAAATGTTTTACGATTGTTTGAACTAAATCTTTTTTCTCAGTTTATTCTTGAAATTCACTTACAGAATTTAACATTTGACAGTTAGCAATGCTATTTAATTCTATAGATAATTATAAATTGAGCTGGATAATTTATTTACCCTGAAATTGCAAATGCCTGTAGCTTTATCGCGCTGATATCCTTCAATAGGCCTCCGGCCACATTTTTTTTACGGAATCAGTTTGGATATCTATGGATCTTGACGGTGTTTACCTGACTGTTTAGTCTTTGTTCATTATTTGACTTTCAGATATTGTGAGGGAATTTGTCAAAATTTTAGTGACAATACTTTGGCTATTTAAAGTTGTGGTTGCGAAATTCTAGTTCTTTAAATTCAAGTCTAAATTATTTATCTTTCCTATAGGGGTTTCAAAAGTTTACAATAAACTTCCTTAATTTAAATTTGTTGTATCATTTTAGTAATTACAGTATTAGAAATTAGAATAGGCTATATTTGTTGAATACTGACATGATTATAAGTAAGTGTTGTATTATATGTTACTCTTACGATAAGTTTACTGCAATACGAAAGAACATCATTATTTTTCGCGGCATATGAGTAGGTAGTCAACAAGAAATTAATCATGAAACAGAAGTGCGGGCGGTGGAATGAATTCTGTAGCTGTATTTATAACCGTTTGAATGTTGGAGCAAATAATTCTCATTTTAATGTAACAGACTTTAACTATCAGTGCCCTTTGTTAAAGATGAAGTTCATTACAGGACGTTTAACGATACACTTATGATCGAAACCACTTTGGCCCTAAAAAATTCTTGAAAAAATATAATGGGGTAATAATGTTGTAAAGACATAAAATATACGGAAATCTCATTCAGACTTGGGTACACGTACGTGCATCACATAAAACGATAAGTAAACCAACAATGCATTTTATATACCTTTGTATTATTTTATTGTAGCAAATTTTATTATTAAAATTAGTATGTTCTAAGTATGTTTCAACAATTCGCATTCAAATCAAACATTGCTTTACAAAAGGAAGTAGTTAATAAATTACTCTGACATTTTATTGACCATTGTATTATCGTTATGAGGTATTTACCTTTAAACATCAATAAGTTCTGTTTTATTTACAAATATTGTCATTTGACACTTTCAAGCGTTAAGACTAAGTTTGTAAACATTTGTATACAAGTGATTTGCATTTTGAATTATTATTTTGCCGTCCGCTTATAGAAATGCACTTAGGTGGGTGTCAATGGAGCATTAAAACGCAACACAGAGCCCACTCTTGATCAAATGTCAGCCTCACCTACTATACAGAATAACCCGATACCTATAAGTAAATGAGATTTTATCGGCCAAAGTTGGAAGTAAGGATAGCTAGAAAATTTTATTTAAAAATGATATAATTTGTAAATTTATAAAAATAAATTTTGCACATAAATACACATTTTTAAAAGTGTTAAATGAAAACTTTTTGGGATAAACCTTTGCTAATACATTTATTAAAGAAACATTTTTAGTGTTCCAGTTAGTTTGTTATTTGAAATTCTGTAGATTTGATTTCTCTACCACAATCGCGAAGTAAAATGTATTCTATGGCAAGTTCGCTTGAGTATGTCGAAATCGAATACAAAATACACAATTGTAATAATTAACTTGTTTTCTTTAGATTACGGAAGTAGGGCAGCTTTTTGACAAAAATACGGCAGCAGCTCCAACTGTTTCTAAATTCATTTAAAGATTTATCAATTAGGAAGTAGCAACTTAGTAGTGGTTCAAAATATATTTTACAGTATATTTGTAGAATAACGTTTTCGGTAAATTATAAAACCAAAAGTTTATATCAAGAGGTAGCCAACGGAAACTTTCATGCACGACAAGGCAATGCACAATCGAAGCTTGGATATACCTATCAGTACCGTGGAATGCAATGTGGCAACACAATTTCAGCAAAATAGGAAACATTTTATATGCACTGAAAGAAATTCGTAGGATAGAATTTTCGAACACACATTGCTAAACACTATTGCTTTATACATATAAGAAAGGTGCCAAAATCTATTTAGTTTTAATAGAAATTGCAGTTGCGATTCTCAACTGTAAGTCAATACATCATTAAGAAGTAGCGCGCCTAAAACAAATTACTGCAACAAGTATTGGAAGTAGAATATCCATCGACCTCAATGAAGGAGTGGTTAGGTCGTGTGTTGAAATTCGGCCCAGGTCGGTAAATTTTTCAGGAAAAAATATCTAAAAGCACGCCTTCCCAAATATTGCAGTAAAATTGTATCAAACTGACGTTAGGTACTTCTAAAATCCGTAATTGGAGTTAGACTAAAATACTAAAATACACGAAGCATGGCGAAATGACCAAAGCCGCTGAAGTCACGGGCAAAACAAATTTGAGCATCCTAAAGCCTCAGCCACATAAGCAAACAATTAGAATATTTGAAAAATATCGTTACGCAAGTTAGAATAAATAGAGGAATGGATAGCGAATTAGTTAGATTTGTACGAAATAAGAAAATATACGCGTTTTACAATTCATGCCACCACTCTAAGATATGTTTTAAAAACAAAACGAATTAATGTTTTATAAATTCTGAATTCAAACACCACATAAAGCGTTTAAAAGGGTTTAAAGAGGTTAAACGTTGTACTGTTCATTTCAATGCATAAATTTGGCAACTATTATTAAAACACAGAACTTTGACTTATTAACCATATTTATAATGGGTTGCACAAATAACGGTTGACAGATCAATTAGCTAACCATTAATTAAAGTTAGAGTTGGCCAATGATTGAAGCTTTCGGCAATCGTTTGTTGTAAATATAAGAATTGATTAGATGCCTGACTTATGATTAAGTGTTAGAATTTTACCTAAGCCATAAGCCATCTGAGTGCAATTTCTCATTATATAATATAAGAGAACAGTCTTTTTATATAAATGTATGGATCATTTTTTATAAATAAATATGTAACGTTATGGTCACATTTATTGGGTATTTATTTGAACTCTGTTCTTTGCCATGTTCCCATCATCTAATTTAATATACTTTACACCAGTGAGAACTAATACACGTTGCTCTGGCGAGGCAGCGCTTGGAACTCATGTCCATCTGACTAGCAAGCGGGCTCCTAATCCTCTCATCTACGAATCACCAAAGTTTTAAAGTAGTTTTGGCGGTATATATTAGAATTTCCTATATTAAAAATTTTAAACGCTAAATGTATTTGTTACTTGTCGAATCGAGTAAATTTAGATTAATTATAATATTATTTAAATCCTAAAATCCTAATTGTTCGTACTGTTCTCGACGGAATTCAAATTAGACTATATATTAGGAAATTCGACTGTACCTAAATAACATTGCGATGCATTTTAAAATCTAGTTGTATACTTTTGTTTAAGACTTATCGTATTTGAATATCAAATAGCGAAACATTTTAAATATACGTAATACGGTTTAATATGGTCATAATTGATTAGTTTAACTCAAACATCTCATTAACGTATGTGTATTTAATTAATTAAAACAAATTCACAGAAGAATAGTTTTCAAAGGGTTAGACTAAGTTTCAGTTATATTTTTGCGAATTCTGTCTGTAACTAACGGCATTATTTTTTAGTAGTTTGTTGAATTTTATTTAGAGCATATTTAAAGATAGCAGATAACATAGTCGTATATCACAACTAGATATTGCTAAAAAGTGGGCAAGAATACAAGTACAAATTTAATCTGACTTGACTAGAAGTGTATGTGTCATTTAGGCACAGATTTGTGGGATGAATTTTATATCATTTTATTATTTTTAGTAGAAAATGAACTGTTGATGTTGGCTGTTAATGTTTTAGAACACATGACACCTGAAATTTCATAGAAGCACGCAACTCGATTTAACAGTCGCATTTTACAACAATTAATGTAATTAAAGTTCTGGTACAAAGTAAGCGGAAGTGTGTATTTATAATATTTATTAGGTTAGCAAAATGAATACTAGAATTTTGCTCTTATAAAATAAATGTCCAAGCTTTTATTATTCAACAGAGTATACAGTCTCCCAAGGGCTCAAGTGTGTTCTAAAATAGTCGACTATTTTAGAAACAGAAAATTTCCGAATCATCCCACGAATTTATTTATATTTATTAAATTATAAGCTGCGCCTAAGATTTTATAGCTGTAGTGGGACACGCTGCTTAGTTTTAAACATTTATTGCCATTTTATTCGTCCACTTTACTTCATGCTAGTTCACACACAAACTTGAAGACAACTTAATAATTGTTCAGTTAGTTGTATTAGTTATTTCAAATCACATTTCTAACAATTAATTATTATAACGATATAAGTGTTTGGTATTAACAGTATTTTGTTATTAAAATAAACGCTTTAGCATGGCTAGACAAAGAAGTTAGGATTAGACTTTAAGGTACCTACATCTACCTTATATGTTATATAATTTAAGTCTGTATAAATGATATCATCAAACCTGACTTTGATAACACGCAAGAATAACCAGAAAGTTATAATAATAATAATAACAACGTCAAGGATTAATAAACACAATATTACCGTATAATAAACTCCCGCTAATTATTACATATAACCGCAGGGAGACAAAAAAATGCACAATTCTTCCCATTGTGGAAGATAAATCATTACTATTGAAATTCATAGGTAGAACGTCTAGACGTTTCTTTTTGATCTAACGGCGAGTTGTACAGCTATTATTAATTCTTTCTCAAATTTCTATCATTTATAAGATGCATGTACTGCAAGCAAATAAACGTGAACGCCAAAAGTTTAATTTATTTTTTCAGAACCGCACTCAATTTAATATTATGGTAAATAGCTTCATATATACTCTTTAATTTGCTTTTATCTAGGAATAATTTCCGACAAATTTACAGTTATAATAGCGTTTTGCTAGTTACTAATTATAATAACTTATCATATTTATTAAAGCAACTCAAATGGATATTTTTTATATTTCTGTGTGTTAATTTAAAATGAAAGAATACCAATGTAATTTATATATTTTGGAAAATCTAAATTTTTTATGCAGTTGTATTGGATTTTGTGTTGTAAAAGGTTTATCAGCACACCTCTTTGCATAAAGACAATAAATTGCAGTCTCATGTGTAACACAATCAGTACCGGCTGTAATTACTCCAAATTAATAAAAATTTCAATAGAGAGCATAACATACTTATGAAAGGTGTCTATATATCAACATTCAGCGACCTTTGTTTCGCATAAACAATAAGACCAAGATCGTTTGTCTTTGTCGGCACTTTATCGATACTGAGTAGTCTCCTACATGTTGCCCATTTTTTAAAGTTCAGATCCGTGCGATTTATTAAATAATTCTGCTTCAGATAACCTTAGACTTTTGAATTGAAGAGTTAAACAGGGTAAATTGGTATAGCCTATGGCTTTTTTTGTCTATGAAGACATACTCCGAGTGGTCAATATTGTCGTATAAATGAAAGGATATTTTGCTATTTCAACGACCTTAGCATGTCAAAAGCTTTTGAATATTAGTGAAAAAAACGCTTATAATACTGCTAATAAATTTATCTACTGCGCATTGAAACTATACTTCGAGATCCGTTGACCAAGATCAAATGTAGATTGGTGAAAACAAAATCTTTGGGGAAGCACTTTTTTCATCGTTGCAGATTGTGTACTGATTTTACTGAGTCATTTGGAAATTCTTAGAAAAAAGTGCAACGATATGTATTTGTTGTTAGTTTTACTAACGATCAGTAATGTTGTGATTGCACCTGAGTACCTTAGAAAGTGGAACTGATTGGTACAAAATATTCGCAAGCAAATGCATTGCAGTAGAATAAAAAATAACTTAAAGGAAGTTATTTTGTAGAAATTAAAGTACCTAACACAACAGGTGTGATTCAATCCGCATTAGTGTTTTTGGTAGTTCGCAGATGACCAGTGAAAACGTAGAGCTATGCTGTGAATCAGAGCAGCGAACACGAGTGACTATAAAAACTAGGTACAACAAATATACTTGACTTCTTTTATAAACAAAAAACGGTGTTGTTAGTTTTGCCTAATTAGCCACTCGACTGCTACAGCAACGTTTTTGTTCGCAAATGTTTATAACTTACAATAACTGTTAAATATTTTGTAAGTTTTTATTGCCTACCTAAAAATAAAATCCTAATTTTTAATTTTAATATGACTGAAATATAATTTATAAAAAGATTAGGTTGTGTGTGGAAAATAATTATTATTAATGATAAGTTTCAACATCCGTCGCTTAAATTTAAAATTTGTTCTTATTTTGTTTTTTATAACCGTATTAAATTAATAACGCTATAGCAATAATATTCTATTAAGAATGCATTATTTTGTTGCAAACATTCCTGCAATACCGGAAAATTAAGAAATATGACCGGTTCCGGAATACCTTATCAATATGCCGTAAGTAGTTAAAAAAACGAAAATGACGGCAAATAAAAATTCCTACATATATTAAACCAAAACTATTAAATTCCTTCAACGCATTTATGTAAAGAGCAAACTGCTAAATATTAATTTGTTCTGACGCAGCATTGAAATCACCGGGCAGCTTGTAGAATACCGATGTAAAATAGTAGAATAAATTTAATGCAAAGTACTTACGTATATCCAGCAATCCAATTTTAAGTACGGATGTATCACTAGTAACACTTTTTAAGTGAATAATGTTTAGTTATCGTTTAGCACATAAAAGAAAACTAGCAGTTTATAAATACAATAATTACGGAAGAGTTCCCGGTACAGATTTTAATGTTGAATAAGACCAGAATATTAATAGGAAAGTAAAACCACGCGCAACTTGAATTTTAAGTAGAAGTTGTCACAGTCTGATCAAATATTGACACGGCACTTGTTCTTTCCGTCAATTGTGTACAGACACTTGAATATTCAATGTTGACTTAAGTTTTTGACACTACTTTAATCTTCTTTAAGCAGTAGTTACCTTAGACAAATAATCTCTCTTTTTATTTGAATAAACTGCGCAATGCCCTAAGAGTTTCTATAAGAAAATCCGGCAGCGGAATTCAATATTTAGCGGTTAACATACGATCCTAGACATTTGTAAAACCGGAATACAAACGAAGGTCACCGACATAAAGTAACAAGATTTGCACTAAAATCCCGGTAGTTGCCACAAACTTCAACAAGGATGCAAGAATGAAATATAAACAGACATAAAAAGCTTTAAAAATTGGCCACTACCATTTCTTCAATAATGCCATAATTGCCCGCAATTATCAGAGGCCATATTTGGAAAAGAAGTTTTTGGAGCACATCTTAAATTGGCAGCACCGATTGTTTTTAAGCACTTCTTCTTGCCTAATCACACTCGTTAAATCCACACAAAAGATCCTTAATCACAATACACTCCTTTGTTACTTTGTATTCACTACCATAGTCTTGTGCGTGTTTTATCTTCAGGGTCCTGCTGCTGCGACCTTCTGAGACGGAAATCCTCGACTTCTGCACGCTAGCGGTATCGCAGAGTGCACGGGCAAACTGATCGCCACCCACCGATGATGGACCCAGAGACCTACATTTGGTCCCCTCCAAGGTTTCCCCACTTGATGACGGTCCCCACTAGAATATTCGCTAAGATAGGTGTAAAAACAGGTATTCTATTATTTGATAAGTGTTTATACTTTTTTAAAATTCGGCAAATATTTAAAAGTAATTTCTGTAACAATCATATGTTGTTTTCTCTGTAGTGGTTGATAATATGTGAGTAAATGCTGGTTTTTAATTTGTTTATTAATACACATTAATGGATTTTTGTAGTTTTATACGTAGCGGCTTAATTCAAGCTTGTTTTTTATTTTCAAACACTAAATTTCTGCTATTATTAAGCAGAATTTGAAGGACTTGTTCAGTTAGGTAAAGAGCTACTGATGGTACTTTCCAATAGGCTAAAAAATAAATTTTGAAATTCCTGACTTTTTAAAGTAAAACAATTATAAAATTTAAATTTTTGTACGTATATATTTGTAATACCTTTCTGTCATTACAGACTTTCTGCTATTGAAACCTGTTAAGATTTTTTGTACTAAAGATTATCATCCCCTTTATCACTTTACACAATCGAACGACTTTATCTACAACTTTTTACCAATTACGGGTATGCAGGGTACCAGTGTTATTAACTATCAATTTATATTGGTTAACATTGGTGAAAATTTTACGCGGGCTCCTGTAATAGGAGTAATAGGACTCTGACAATTTATATTTCCGTATTATTACTCTTACTCGGATACCGTTCAGTAATGAATAACGTAGACTGCTTTCGATTACTTGGCTATGTTTAATAAGTGTATAGGTTAATAATCCTTAGCATTTCTTGTTCATTACAAACCATGTAGTCACAACTCCTTTTGATAATTAAAAAACGCCCTTCAAAGCTAAGTAGCCATTGCGAGGGCTCGTTTGAATTTTCTCTAAAGTTCAGCAATCGTTTTAAAACAATCACTGAATTTTTAAACGGTTCCCATGGAAAACAAAATGAGCCTTTAAACAGTTTTGAACTGGCTTTTAACAAATTATCCCTGTTGAATTAAATAAAAAAAGAACTAGTTTCTATTTTTTAAAGTTCAATGTTCCTTTAAAATTGTGTTTTTTTTTGTTTATTCAATTCAATCCCAATGTAATTAAGCAAATCTAACTAAGTAAATGTACGTAGTAACAAATTCAAGCAGTACTACATAAGTTATTTTTTACCAATAACTACATTTGATACACCTTATATTCGTTTCCATAATCAATTGATTTGTACCTTTAGAACAATTTGCAGAATTAGTTCTTCACAATAGATTAAATTAAATCCATCGTATCTTTTTATTGAAACTTGATGTGTTGCGACATACACGTATATACACAGTGTAATTTATTCTGTGGTGGAGTAGCATAGTTTACAGCGTTTAGTTATGTTTAATAGTTCCGAATAATATTTTTCAGACAATCATCCTTCAAGTTCAAATTAATTCAGCGGTAACAGCAAGTTTTCTTTAATTTCTTTCTACCGGGTGGCAAAAAAGTCTGGAATATTACAAGTAACTCAAAAACGGTTTCATTAATTTTTACGAATATTTGCTGATCGATCCAGTAAAATATTCTAAATCTAGGGGAAGAACATTCGTTTACGTAGTTATACAGGGTAAGTAACAAGTATGGTTAACTTTTTATTTTTAAATAGAATACCTTGTATATTTTTGTGGATGTTGATAGAAATCTTTACGATAAGTTGAACGACGTACGGTTTATTATGTCTATCTGTCAAAATTACAGATTTCTTGCAAATTGATGTTTTTATTTAAAAATTGAGTTTAATCGACTTATCACATAAGTAACTTCTTAAAAAAACATAGCATAACAAGAAGAACAAGATAAATATTAATATTTTAAGAGATGTTCAAAATGTCTGCTATTGCTGGCTAAACAACGAGCAAGCCTGTCGTGAAATTCTTGAATCACAAATCTGATGACATCTTGGCGAATTCCCTGAATTTCAGCTGTAACACGAGCTTTCAGATCTTCAGTATTCATTGGTTTGTTCTTATAAACGTTAGTTTTTATATGGCCGCATAAAAAATCTAAGGGGGGTCAGGTCAGATGACCTGGCAGGCCACTCAATTTCACGCCTACGACCTATCCATTGATTTGGGAATATTTGGTTTAAATATTGTCAAACTCGGAAACTGAAATGTGATGGAGCGCCATCTTGTTGAAACCAGACACTTCCCCTGTCAGCATAAAGAGTTTCCAAATTAGGCAAAACATGTTGCTCAGGCAAATCTAAATAAATTTTTGATGTAAAATTTCGATCTATAAAAAAGGGACCAATCACATTATGGCCAATAATGCCTGCCCAAGCATTCACTTTTTGCGGCCTTTGAGTGTGAGTTTCTTCCATCTATCGTGGATTAACTGCAGGCCAATACCTACAATTATGTTTGTTGACAAAACCACGTAACGTAAATGTGGCTTCGTCCGAAAACAGGATATTGTTTGAAAAATCAGGATTAACATTACATGCCTCCATAAAACGTTCGGAAAATTCTGATCTTCGATCTAAGTCGTCTTCGGAAAATTTCTCTACTAAATAGACTTTATAAGGACGAATTTTCTGACCTTCAAATACATTTTTCACCGACTGATTCCAGATATAGTGGTTTGACGCTAACTGTCTAGACGATTGCTGGGGACTTTCCTGCACATCAGTTAAAATATCTAGGGCTTTATGACCCCCAGTTGCTATCCTTGATCGTCCAGATTTTGGTCGGTCTTCAACACTGCCAGTTTAATTAAACTTTTTCACCAACTTTCTTCCGCAAGACTTAGTTATTCCAGGTCGATTTGGATAAAGTTGTTTAATTAAATTGCATACCTCCTCCTGCTTTTTTTACGGTCCCATATCCGACCTTCATCAAAATCTGAATTTTTTCTTTTTCGCTTAAAGCTACCACTTTATCCACAAAACTTTTTAAGAATGCTTCCAAGAAAAAATACCGGAACAACTGACGTTCTTAAAATAATCTGGTTTGTTTTTTTTAATGTCATTAGGTTACCATGTGGCCAAGTAAATTTTCAAATGAAAGCATTAGCTTGGAATAAATTTGTAACTTCGACAGATAGACATAATAAACCGTATATCGTTGAATTTTTCCTAAAGCGGTTTATCAACATTCATAAAAATGTACAAGGTGTTCCATTTAAAAACAGAAAGTTGACCATACTAGTTACTTACCCTGTATAACTACGCGAACGACAGTTTTTCCCCTAGATTTGGATTTTTTACTGCATAGACCAGCAAATATTCGTTAAAATTAGTAAAACCGTTCTTGAAATATTTGCAATATTCCAGACTTTTTTGCAGCCCCGTATAATAAGTTTCCAGTAATACCTAGAATTTTACTAAAGTTGTCGGTTTAATCTTTGGTTGAAGCTTCTCTGGAAGTGATTGAGTCAAATCCTTGCCAAGCAGTTGTTCTGAATAGTTCTAGGTACCGTGAAAAGCAAAATAATAAAATGAGGAACCTTTAGATGCGATATCAGGTAGATAGATTAAACGAAGTATCTTTCTACAAGAAGCTTGTGGTGGGGTAAAATCTCAAAAGAAGATGTCGGTCATAGACAAGATCTATATTAGGCATTACGACATTCTTCAAAAATAAGTAGTACACGCATACTTACCTAAGAAAATTGTATGACAATATCCTGTAATGTAAATGGCGCAATGATACAAAAATGGACTAAATATTAAAATAAGAGAAGTTCAAAGTGCACCTAATTTAGATTGAAACTTTCAGTACGTACACTGTAAAAGCAATGAAAAGCATCTAACTAGCTAGTTAGTTGGAAGTTACACGTCAAAGTTACATTGAGACATTTCTCAGTTTACCCGGAAACATTGTAAGAACACAAGAATATATAGGTACCATTGTTTTAAATAGATTGACTTCAGCCCATAAATTTAATTAGAAATGAATATGAAACATAGTAATTTAATGTCAATTGTCACATTCGAAAAAAAAATAATTTCAAAAAATTTGAAAGGTTCATCCTGACCTACAAGATGATGGAAAGTGTATGATAAAAGTGATTGAAAATATGTCTTTCATAAATTATTTAGAAACACGAAAATATTTTTATCAAATTAAGAGCTATGGAATTATAGAATTACATAGTTATAAAGTATTAGAAAAAACTTGAGTATATAGTTCTATAAGTTGATGGTTTTTCGTTAATCTCATCAAAATATATCGATCTTAATTTACGAAGAAATACACGTTTTTGGGCCCCCTGAGTATGAAAATCATGTTTTTGGCAATTGTGCCAGTGAACACTTTAACTCGAAAACTAAGAGTCCTAGAAAAACAAAATTTTATATTTCAGTTTATGCTCATCGTCGCACGCGACTACAACAATTTCACT
>JAHWXV010264936.1:0-10332 GCA_024586415.1 Phrixothrix hirtus | reverse complement strand
TTCGATTGCTTTACCGTCACATTTACATAATGATAATAATAAATAATTTTTTCAACAATCTTGAGCAACTATTTATTAATAACTGACAGTAAAAATAGATTTTAGTCATGCATTGTACTAAAAAACCGTGTTTAAATGAGCTACTTTCAAATCTATACCATACATACAATCAGCGGTTTTGAAATTTAATTATAAAGAAAATTATTTTATAATTAGCTCTTGTGATAATATTTTTATTTTTTAAGTATAGGATATCGTCAAACACTTTGAGAAATGTTAAATGTTAAATCACAGCGTTATCTGAACAAATTTAATAAATAATTCCTTGTAATGCCAAATTAAGCAATTATTTATTGAAATTTTTTAAATAATACTGCAATTTTTCACCTAAAACTCGCTTTTATTTTTGAAATTATGTCTCTTCATCCTATACTTAAAACAAAAATACCTTAAGACCTTTTTTAATACAACGGCTGAATAAAAACTAGTTTTATCCTTTCCCAATCTAAATTGTTATTTAAAAGATCCTGTTTGATTAATAATACTTATCATACTTATTTAAACGCCAGTTAGTCAACACTATGTAACGCATAATTGACGTTAACCTTCATAATTCTGTTTACCATGATATCGATTAATGACATCTGAAAAAGGTATATTCTCCTACGACCTTTTTCCTATGCATGCAAAAGTTAAAAGGAACACGTACAATACTTGTTCTACTACGGAAATGCCTATTTGGTAGTCTACACCTATCCGACGTTATTTTTTAGATTTGAAATCATATGCAGAAGTACCTGTCCTTGTTAAACAAATATTTTTTTGTTGTTAATCGTATTTCTTTTAATTTTACCTATATTATCGTCTCGGTATGATTTCCGTTGATCCATTAAAAAGAAAAAGAATGTCATTGGATCTGAAATACACCGTATATTGAATTGTAAATTTGTGAATATTTTGAAGTAAAGTTGCGGCTGGCAAGGGTCTAAGGTTGGTCTGTTACAACGAAAGCTGATGACAGGTTTCAATATATATTAGCCCATATAGCCTGAAAGATATAATTGAATTGAATTAAAGCAATGTAGTAGAATTAACTATAAATTAAGTTATAGCTTGTTAATTGATGAAACTAAATACGCTAAGTAAAAAATTTATATAAAACACAAATTATGTAAGATTAAATAAGTTAAATTATTATAAATTGTATTTAGCGAACGAAATAATAAAAAAAAATTTGTCAAGATAAAACCCCAAATTTTGAATCTAAAAATCACCCAATGCATTTAGCCAAATGACGGTAGTTAACATAAATGTGTGAGGTGTTCGGCACCACCTGCTAAATATAAGGAAGCAAAGTTAACGTTGATACTAAGATGGCTGTTGTGGCGCTTGCCGAACACAGATGATTTATATTATAGAAAAATGAGATTAGCAGTTGTTGCTACGAAATCATAGAATATAGAAGTTGGTTAAAAGCATGATCGATGACTAGTCACAAAATGGCCAAGTGTATATTACTGATAAAGAATGAATACTTTTAGTCTTTATAACTAGAATAAAAGAAGTTAACCCAATGAATCGATTAGAATTGTAAATAAAATGGCACAACATGACTTATCGTTCTTCAAGACGAAATTGATGGATGCACTAGGCATTGTGAATCATTTAATCCCTTCTTTGTCAACTACTCACTCTTGAAACAAAAATATATTAATTAAACTCTCTAGATTACTTCGGCTTAATCTTCAGAAATAGAATTTTAACAAAGCCGTAATAATAACTAAATATTAAACAAATTATAATATGGAAGATAAATTCCAAAATTTGGTATGAAAGTGATTTAGGTGCATACACAAGCAAAGTTAAAGTCAGAAGAAAGCAATCGCAAACCTCGCATTTAATTTTTGTAAACTATCTTGATTTTCATTTTCCAAATCGATTGCATACAATAATTTTCAATATTTACAAACTGTAAAATAATAGATTAACAATTAAAATCCTTTATTTCCTTGTAGTATAATTTAAATAAACATACTTGAAGTATTGCTCACATAAATACCACAATTAAATATATAAGATTGATATAAATAAATTTTAAAAAACAGAGTCCCCTAAAATTGAACTAAATTATGGCAAATGAATTCTATACGTTAAGTTAATAATTACATACTCAGATTGAGTTTGATATAGGAAAAGTAAATAAAATCTTAAATTAAGTGAGTTACAAGGTGTCAATATTATATATAGGGCGAAAGCGTAATAATACATCATTAATCGGAAACACAAACTTCATTGCCTTGACACTCAAAATAAGGTATTCAAGCAAGATTTCACATAATATATCGTCAAGTGATTTTTGGCCCCGTCTGTTCATACTGAACAAGTTTAATTTTTAATTTCCAAGCGCTTAAAAAATTCAATTCTCAAATGATTAAAGACGCCACTTGTTGTAATACACACAAGAACGCACCCTGCCAAAATAAATGTTAACAATCTCAATCAGAAAGTTAAAACCACCTTATAACAATGATATAATCATTTAAATACGATTGAACTCCAAGTAAAACTAATCGTTTCAGCACGGACAACTTCCAGCAGGAAGACATGAAAAACAAATAAAATAATTAAGACTGAATATTAAACTTCACGTAAAGTGCAAAATAAGTTAAAACATTTCTTCAATAAGAATAAGTTTTAAAACGTAGCAATTACATCTCCTAAAAGAAAATATTTATAAGAGTAGGTGTAGTAAAACTGATGCAGGTAGGAACTGAGGTCTATTGTTAAAAATCGCTCAACTTGACCCTAAATAATATTAATCTGTATGTATTTAGATATTTACATTAATTTAAATCCGTTTTTTTATTTCTTATTATTTGTAATAACACTTGCGTTTGTTGACTAAATATAATTAAAATCAATTCAAATATATAATTCGTTACTGTTGAAGCTAAATCGATGTTCTCTTCCCCGTTCTTTGTCTCAATGTCAATAACTGAATACAATAAATTAACTTAAACTATATGAACTAAAAGTACCAAAAATCATTATACCGCTTCTGAATTATTTTAGTTGAGTGAGCAGAGATAATATTTGTAAAGCTTTTGTTTTGTTCCTGTTACTACTTTTTGACGCAGAAAATGATTTTCAATAAGAATGAAAAAATAACCTAATACAAGTTGTTCACTTTAAATGGCTGTCAAACATAAAAGGATAAGAGATGCTCTTAAGAATTGATATGGTTGCATCTGAAGGAATTTTGTAAACAGTATAATTTTCTGCTGGCGTCATATCTTGTATATTTAGCCTTTGAATAAGATGCTAATATGCTAATTTTTCCAAAAGCAACTAAAAAACCACACAGTGCAGCCCCCTTGGGCATTAAAAATATCCTAAGGGGGCCAAATGTTATGTCTATACATCAAACTCATTCCAAGATATTGATAAAAATAAAACTTTATCTCACCTATTTGAAGAGGTAACTGCTAGCAGCTTGTATTTAAGAGGCCTACAGAGTTAATAAACAAACCTGGTTTCTAAATATGTAGTCAACAAAAGATTGAAGAATAACGACCAATATTTAAATTTTGTAGAATTTTATTTAATGTAAATAGGAATTCCACTTAACGCAAAAGTCAGAACTGCTAATCCCTCAATTTCCTATGCCAATTCTGTAAATAAGTGATTCTAAGAATACCTTATCTAGAAAATCTTTAAAAATCAATAATAACGTTTAGGTGACATTCAAATTTTGTACACTACTCATATAAAGATAGAATTCGGAAGTAGACTAAATTTCTCTGTTTGAAACAGGTTACGTCACAACTAGAAGGAGCACTTTCAAGTTTTAGTGAAAGATTACTACAAGGGGAGGTCAATAAATTCGCGAAATAAGGTGGAAGGAGGGTGAAAAAGTAAATTGTATTAGTTTTGTTTTTCAATATATTCTCCCTTGATACTAATACATTTTTCATATCTTTCGATCAACTTATTTATTCTGTTATAAAAAAAATATCTTTTCCATCAAAATAAACAGAAATTGCAAGTTTGACCTCATCATCGCTCATAAATTTCTTCCCACGAGCTCCTTTTTGAGATTGGAGAACAAATAATAGTCCGAGGGTGCCAAATCTGGGCTGTAGAGTGGGTGGTTTAACATTTGAAAACCACAATCTTGAAGGACAGCCATCATAACATGACTTCGATGCACTGGCGTGTTGTCGTTCATATGCAGGACACCTTTTGTTAATTTTCGCCATCTGTTCGCTTTTACAGTATCTCTTGGCTGCTTCAGTAAATCAGCATAGTAGGCCGCCGATATTGAAACACTTTTATCTTTGTAATCAGTATCCCAAAAAACTCTTGCCATTATTTTTTCGGCCGACTGTGACACTGAACATTTTGGGGGTTGTGTGCCCTTTTTATGCCACTGCATAGATTCCTACTTAGATTCAGGCTCAAAATGATAAACCCAAGTTTCATCTCTACCGTAATAATTCGGCTCAAAACTTCAACTTTGTCGTCTCAGCAGAAGTTTGAAGACTCGCGTGTACAGTCAACACGATGTTGCTTTTGCAGTGATATGAACATTCTGGGTACTCATCTTGCACACTAGGCTTTGACTCGCCAAGATAGGAATGGAGAATATTTAAAATTGTTGTAGCAGATACTCGAACTATTTCTGAAAGTTGTTTCTTCCTTAAACAGACATCTCCAGATACAAGTTTTTCGACTTTTCTCAAAATGTCTGCGGAAACGGCTTCAATTGGTCGACCTGGTTGGGGGTCATCTTCAATAAACTCTCTGCCTTGTTTAGGTTATGACTATTATTATTCATGGTCTTACCAGCACAAGAGTTCCCGTAAACCGACGACATCACATTTAAAATGGTTTGAGGTCGTTTTCCTTGTTTTATTAGAAATTTTATAACCGCACAAAATTCGATTTTTTTCATTGTCGATGTTTTTTCCGCCTTTGGTTGTTTGACCAATAATAACTTTGACGTTAATAACACAATCAGATGAAACTTTCCAGGTACACTAATAAGACCTCGCTGCATTGATGCTGCACGCGGCAGTAATTCCCTCTCCCGCTAACCCCTCCATTCCGCGAATTTATTGAACTCCTCTCGTAAATTATGTTCACGAAATGAATGTTTAGCATTTAAAGAAAGCAGATACCGGCCACATAAGTTTCTAGTTTTCACTCACACAAACGCCATCTGTGCAATATACATAATTGAAGTAACTGATGTCGTGATACAACTATCAGTTAAAAGATTCTTTAACTGAAATTCTTGCAAGATAATTTTCTTAAAAACAAGTCCTAACAATAAATATCTTAAATAAAATAAACCTGAAAGCGAAAATCTCGAATAGAAATCATTTCAAATGGGTAGTTGCGACTGAATCCACTGTTTGTCTGGACGATCATTTCCATCTATAAATGACTCTATATAATTAAACTTGCATTAATTTCCATTACACTAATACCACTCCATTAAAACGCTTTTTACTATAGCGAAATTATGTAATTGTAGCTATTTGGCTTTACGGTCCAATATTTTACGATATACCGGATGCAGTACTATATTTTGTAGTATGATTGACTATCTTCACTACGGCCGTAGAATTGTAGATTGAGGATTCTTAGTCAAAACATTGATTCTATAGGCATGCCTGTTCTCACGTTGCAACTTCCTCCACAAACCGATGAAAGCTTTTCGTTTGGTGAAAGCGTTGCTGAAGGAGAGCAAATATAGTGTGTAATGGTCATTGTATGTCAATGCCCATTTTTCATGTTTCCTATAATATAATTTCATGCCAAAACATTCATCCAAGCTTGAGCTGTGGGGCAATACTCAACATGCTTGGGATACGAGATACTTCAGATACGTAGACTTCAGGATGTGGCAACACTGCAGTTTTCAGGATCATTGGCATATAAAATTCGTAACGTTTGACACCTCTCATTGCAACTATGATAAAAAGGCTGTATATAGAATCCTTTTATTACAGAATAATTTTAAACTAAACAAAATGCGGAAGAAACCTCGATTTAATTCGTGAACATTTTCGAGCAATGATTCTGCTTTATTGCTGATTGAAAAAAGTGTATCTCTGACCTAAGAAATAATTTTGATGTTGATGATAAGGCACCATCAAGAACAACTGATTGGGTCGTAGTAACCGTAATTATGAAGTTCATGGAGGTCGATGAACGACATCAAAAACAGCAGAAAACATTTATAACTTACCAGAATTGATGAACGCAAATCATCTTATAGCTTGTAGAGAAATTCAATCATCCTTAGGAAACGACATAAAACAAATAAATCAAATTCTACATGAGCAATTGGGTATAAAAGAATATGTTCACGGTAGACTTTCCATTATTTAAGCCAGGCTCAAAAACAGGCTCGTGTCAAATGGTGCCGAGAAACACTGAAACGGTTCAACTCAGGTAGATTAAATTAGGTATAAGATATTGTCAGTGGTGATAAAAGTTGGGAATATTCCTCGAAACGCAAAACCAAACAATAGCCGTCTGTTTGGGTGTCTCAAAATGAAGTAAATCAAACTAAAGTTGTTCTTGCTCGCAATGTTTTCAAGCAAATGATCGCTTGTTTTGTATCTAAAATTAGTTATGTGGCTACTGTACCTTTAGAATACCGTATAACTTTATAACCACATGTATTGTCTGAATTGCAAGAAAAATTGAAAATGAGAAATTATTCTGCGTCACAATACAAGCTCACTCACCGCACGACAAACTATGAACTATTTAGCCAGTCAGAAAGTGAAATTGTTTCACCACATAGTTCCAATTTAAGTCATAACGACTTTTTAGATTTTGAAAACTCAAAAATCGTGTGCGTTGTCAACGATTTTCAAAGTCAGTTTACGCAGTTGAAACGTTCAAGAATGGAATTATGGATATGCCAACTTCTGAGAGGAAGGAATGTTATGACGATTGGTTTAATCGCATGAAAAATGTATAGAATGTAAAGAAGAATATTTTGAAAGCAGTATATGTATATAAAATTAATGAGCTACTGACGAAATATTAAATGAAATGGGCTACTTCACATAAATGCTACTCTTTGCTACATATATTGTGCCACTGAGTTTATCGTAGAACTTCCGAAACATTCCATACAAACTAAAAAGATTGAACCCTGAATTAAACATTTTAAATAAACAAATTCCAGAAAATGATTCCCTCTGGATAATATTGTATAAAATTAAGAACAGTACTTCTTTATCGTTATTTATTTTTAGTTTATATATAAACTTTTATTTTTATAACATTTTCTTATTTATTTCGTAGTTTGTAAAATGTTGGAGTTAGTGTGTCACTTTAATTCAAATCTACTAGTTATCAAGTATATTTGGAACAAACCAAAGTTTATAATTTGCTTATCAACGTCCTGAATAACTAAATTGTTGGTAAATGTATGTAGGCCAGATTACAAGCGATTAACTAATGTTTCAGGTATTTAGTGCAATGAGGTTTTAAATAAATTATTTATGTTATAATTACGATATGATAATAATTTGAAGTTTTTAAAAGTATATATACAGGGTGTCCGCAATATAAGACACATTACTTTAACAGCAGATACATCTTAATATGTGCGACTAAAAACCCTTATAAACATTGTACAGTTTTCAAAATATTTGCAATTAAAATTTTCAGGCCGCCCTGCTTTTCAATTTTCTCTACTGCATTGAACAAAAAATACTTGTTAACTATAATACATCTTTAACAAGTGCTGAAGCCGAACGAATGGCTTCGGTATGACGCATACGATCTCATTAATGAAACGTTCGTAGATGTTATTTAAATACCCAAAAATGTATACGTTAATTATGCTTAAAATAAAAAATTTTATTTTCTTCCATAAAAGTTCTAGCGTGTGTTAATTATGCAAGTTTATAAAATCCTGAAGATAAAAACAAGGTTTTTACTTAATACATATCATTTTTAATATGTATACAATTGCATTATTGAATGCGGACAGATACTTTTAAATAACTTTCTCTTTTACAAAGCCCCTTTAGCATGACATTGAATGTTTTTCATAAATATCTTCATATTGTTAATATTTGCACTTGCTTATTTTGGGTATACAAATACAAATTAATATAAATAAAACTTATGTAAATTTAAGATATTTATCAAATAAGTTTATAATAATAAATGCTTAAATAATTATAATAATAACAAATACTATTTTACCACATACAGGCAAACTTCGATGATTTAAAGATACGTTCGGCTACTTTTCGTTAAATCAGCTAGCGACTTTGACTCGAAAAAGTACTCTAGTAATAAAATTAACGTGATATTTGTCAACGAAAACAGTCAGACTTATGTTTTTAAGTACATTTCATGCTAAAGGATATTCCAGGTCTGTATCCATGACATTTTTAAGCGAAAATTTAGGAAAAATTTTTTAGGTTAAATTAAAAATTCCTACAGATTTATGTTCACAAAGAACTTGGATTTACGTATGTTAAATAATGTTTTTATATCGCAGATACCCTGTATACATGTATATGTACATGTATATGTTACGGGGGCAGTTCCTAATTTGGTAAGTAGACCTAGATTTATTAAAATTAAGATTTTAGATTCATTAATTATATTAACAAAGAAATTTTCCAATTCCTATAATACATACATAAATGCAGTATATATTTATTTATTACAGCATGGTTCATTATTATGGGACTTGCTAATGCATGAGTATCCCAAAGAAGATACATTTGCATTTTTTGCTTATACATCTTTTCCTACATCCTGGCATCTTACATATCCCTGGGTTATACCAGAAACTGATAAATTACCAACAGCACTTCGAAGCGTGATTTATATATCGGTCTTAATGTCCTTTAAAGATAGAAAACTTTGTTTGCACAATTCAAATTGATTGCGTGAAAATAATTGCTTTAGTACACCATGAATAGTTCCTAGTCTATAAAAATTATTTTCAACACTCAATATTATTGCTAAAATATTTCTGTGATCAGAACGGCTCCTACCCACATCTGGAATGAGTATATATGTAGTCACACCTACAGTTCCCGGTTTGAACTTTTATTGCAACACTTTATTAGCTTTTCTTTTTTGGGCTTCTTAGTACTTATTCCTTCAAGCTTTTTGTTTATTTTTACAATGTTCACATAAATCACTTTCTCTACATAGCAAATAGCTCTGAAATGTACTAAAACATTCATTTTCCTTATTCTGATATATTTCAAATGGTATGCCTTCGTATATTTTTGCATTGTTATCGTTTTGTGTATGAGAATCTTTATTCTCCCTTTCTTCGGCTATCAATGCATTATTTGTTTTTGTGTACCGTCGCTCTCAGTAACAGCTTAATTTTCCATGAAACAGTTTTCGGTTAGTACTATGTCACAATTAATTATACTTTCATTAACCGTCATAAATATTGGGATATCTAATATGTCTAAAAAAATATTACGTAAATCACTAACTTACAATTTGTAGAATGCACCCAGATTTTTTCTTATGTATCTCTCCAACTTCCTCAATTTCAACAACTTCATTATTTTCCACTACATTTATTTCACTTGCTAGATTTTCTAAATCTTTATTTATTGCATTAATACCTAGATG
The DNA here is from genome assembly GCA_024586415.1 of Phrixothrix hirtus. Lineage (NCBI taxonomy): Eukaryota > Metazoa > Arthropoda > Insecta > Coleoptera > Phengodidae > Phrixothrix > Phrixothrix hirtus. Next base: position 684 of record JAHWXV010264936.1, on the reverse strand, counting down.
TTCTATTAGGAGTGTCCTCATTGTTGGAAGTGTTTAAAGTCGTTTCGAATTCTTCTCCTGTCCTTAACATTTTCAATTTTTCTAAAGGAATAGGAAGACTATTCAATCCATCTCTATAAAGGATGCCGAAAAGAGCCTCAATATGGACTTTTTCCGATTCCAGAGTGAAAGCATCCATAAGTAAAAAGTATTGGTTTGTTTAATACAAACAAAAATTTTAGAATAATTCAACCAACTTATTTTCAAAGAACTGCACGAAACGAATACCTTCATTCAGAGCCTACTATAAATACGAGCCGTTACCTTCGATTTTTGACGTCATTGAAGTAGCCGAACGCATATCGTTAGGTGCTGATCATTTTCAACAGTTGTTTGTTAAAGTTTAATGTAAAACGCAGTAAAAGCGGAAAGTTGTGCTAAAAATAATATTTATTTAGTCTAATATACATATACATACATATTTTATTTTATCCATATACAAATAAATAACAAAAAGGGTAGTATAACGGTGTGCTTGCGACAACCGAAAAAACTATAAAATTAACTAAAATTATTTAGTTTGCTTTTTTTATATTCAATATAGCATTTGTCCGTTTCTAATTTACTGTAGTTATTTATGAAAATACTTGACATCGTATTTAGGCTAGCGCACAATACTTCACACAATTTTTTTTGACAAAAAAA
>JAHWXV010264904.1:0-12175 GCA_024586415.1 Phrixothrix hirtus | reverse complement strand
TGTCACGTACCTACATAGTTACTTTACCAAGTGTTTAGCCAAGTGTATTACGCATGTATTTAGCAAATAAATAATGGATCCATTAACTTTAGAGGAGAAACTTGTCTCAAGATAAATGGGAGACCCAGTATATCGTGTGATCCGAATATTGTATCAATACCGTAGACATACTTCGGCTTCACTAGCTTAGTCGAGCGATATTCAAGACCTTTTACACTTTTTCCGGACTGTATCGTATGCTAGTTTGTCTCGTGACACGTAGTTTGTATGGTTACAACTGTAAGCATCCTTTAATAAATAATGAACTCAATGATGGTAAAGCTTCCAGACAAGTGTTTGTTTATAATAGACACATTGCGCTATATTTAAATTTATCTTTAGCTTCACTTCAATAGAAAATGTTTTTAATTTTTATTACTTTCTCTTACCTATATGAAGTATATAGAGAAAGTATTGTTTGTGTCCAAAATATTCGATGTCGAAATTTTATTGGAAATACACGTTTTCAAGTTGCCTGAGTCCGCAAATCATGTTTTTAAAAGTTGGCTTGTCTGTGTGTGTATGTGTGTGTGTGTTTGTGTGTGCGTGCGTGCGTATGCGTGCGTGTGCGTGCATGTGCGTGCATGTGCGTGCGTGCGCGTGCGTATTCGTGCGTGTGGATGCGTGCGCGTGCGTGTGCGTGTGTGTGCGTGCGTGTGGGTGCGTGTGCGTACGTGTGCGTGCGGGTGCGTGCGCGTGCGTGGGCGTGCGTGCGCGTGCGTGCGCGTGAGCGTGCGTGCGTGTGGGTGCGTGTACTTGCGTGTGCGTGCGTGTGTGCGTGTGCGTGGGCGTGCGTGTGCGTCCGTGTGCGTGCGTGTGCGTGCGTATGCGCGGATGTGCGTGCGTGTGCGTGCGTATACGTAGGTGTGCGTGCGTGTGCGTGCGTGTGCGTGCGTGTGCGTGCGTGTGCGTGCGTGTGCGTGCGTGTGCGTGCGTGTGCGTGCGTGCGCGCGTGTGCGTGCGTGTGAGTGCGTGTGCGTGCGTGCGCGTGTGCGTGCGTGTGCGTGTGAGCGCGCGCGCTTGTATTTGTGTGGGTGTGTGTGTGTGTGTGTGTGTGCGCGCTTGTGAATAGGATATCTTGAAAACCAAAAGCCATAGATAACCAAAATTTTATATTTGAATTAGTATCTAACGTCGCCCGCTACTGTAAAGATTTCACTCAAATCGGATAGCCGGAAGTGCCACTTTACTCTTGTCATTTTTTGATTTTACACGGTTTTCTCTAAATCGGCTCTAACGATTTTCTTTAATCTATTATATTTCTTGGATATTTAATGCCCTTTCATTTAGTTAAGATAGTTTCTCAGAAAAATTTCCGTAAAATGTGTTAGCGGAAGTACTGTTATCATTGACTATAAATAAAATAACTATGAAACGGGAAGTGGTAAGTAAATGAAAATTTATATTTGAGGTCTTAACTACCTTTGTAGTCTAAATCAAAAATTTTGTTAAAATTGAATAACCGGAAATACAACTTTATTTCTGTTATTTTTAGATATTTTTCGAATTTTCGTTTTTCGCGATTTGCTTGAAATAGGCTCTAACAATTTTCTTAAAACTTAATATATTTCTTAGCTATTTCATTCCATTTTATAAGAACTAAGCAGTTTCTCTAATAAATTTTGGATTTGGATTGATGACGGTTCAATTGCCGCTCCCAAAATAAACGTATAGAATATTTTAATCATGTAGACATTATTTGCATACCTTTTTATGTAGTTATTTATCAATATAGCAGATTTTTGAAAAATATTTTTGATCGTTTTGTCCATGATAACTCAGAACGACTTAATAGGTTACTTTCAAATTTGTCGAGTGCAAACTACATTTTCTCGAGATGAAAAGATTTAGTTGGTTATCGGTAAAAGGGGTTTGATGGGTTGTTTGTTTTTGTGGTTAAGGGTTCGGGATGCGGCATTTCCCTTGGCCCTCTTGGACTAGAACTGTTATATAGCCAGCAATTTCGCCATGCCTACTAGAATTTTGCTGAATCTGGGAGTTCCACTGCCAGTAAAGATTTTTAACATGTCAAACATCACATTGACACGGGATCTACAATTTTACTTCCTTCTTCGCTGAAAAATGTACCGACCTCTATCGGGTTTGAACCCGTATCCCTTGGATGTAGAGGCAAACCTGCTAACCACTACACCAGTTGGGGCCAGTGGTTTGATGGGTAGAGGTGAGAGACAAAATGTTTCCAAGGTAACATATGCTTTTCAGTGAACTATTTGAAAGATCATATTGAAATGTATATATTCGCATATACCTTTTATTTAGTTATTTTGCAATATGGCGGATTTTAAAAGAAAATGACTAGGATCGTGTTGTCCATGATTTCTTAAAAGCTGCTTAATGGATTGTTTTCAAATTTGAAGAATAGAAATTAGGATCAGTTCTCTAGATTACAATAGCTTTTAGTGGTGATCGGTAAAAGGCATTGGATGACGCGGAGTGGAACAGATTTATTTCGAGTAATTTTACAATATGGTGGATTTAGAATAAAAATCCATGAATCAGTTAATAACCAACCCATAAAGACAGGATGTGCACCGCAAACTTACCTTGATTTCATAGGAACATCACGTGTGTATACTTAAGAATAACGGTTTAACAGCGTAAAGCATCTTTTGTGTACCTATATGTAATACTGGTACTTTAATATTATTACTGCATTATTTTATCTTTAATATTTACTTATTTTTATCTGTGATTAATAGAACATCAATTTGTATTGCAATTCTAATAGAAATTAATTAGATGCCATCACCCACCTAAGTATTTACCGCGCCCAAACTTTTTTAACTTTTGTGATCGTTATAAAGGTAATAAAAGTAGCTTTTTGCATTTTTTGAAATAAGTTCATTATTTAGAAAAATATGCTTTCGCCTTTATCAACATAATGACTTTAGTTCAGTTCAGTAGAGCTATTCGAAAGGAGGCCTATTCACTTCAACTCCCAATTTTTCATTAAGCAAAATACATTAAATTGAAATCCATTCCCTTTAACGATGTTAAGACTTTATGCAATCCAAAGATAATTATTATGGTGATTAAATAATCAATTTTTAATAAATTTTGCCTTATACAAGGTGGTTTTGAAATGTAACAACAAATTTTAACACCATACTGTAGAGGCCTAACCACATCCATTAACAAGAAAATTTCATAAAATAAAACACGTTTTTGGAAAAATTTGAAAATGTCCAATTTGAGAACTAGCGGAAAATTTATATACAAATGAATTATACCTAAACACAATCCAATGTCTACAGCATATCGTAAAATAAATAACATGTTCAATAATATCACAATGACCTACTATTTTATTCGTTCACATTTTATAGAGATAAAAATGTAACATTTACAATTTATTTACACACATTCAATTATATTAAAAACCATGTTAAAATGTTTATAAATACCATAATTTTGATAATTTACTTCTTGTGCCATTTTAATTTCTAAAATTCGTAAAAAATTATAAAGGATTTTTCAGTGTTATAAGACATTCTTCTATTATTACGTGTACTATTTTAAATTACACTAAATGTAAGTCTTATAAATACAAAATCAAAGCATTTGAACTGCATTTGTTCGATGTATTACATTTATAACCAAAAAATACTTTTTAACCTCTCTCAACTTGCAATTAAGAACTTTCTCGATATTAGTTAATCTATCTATTATTATCTAAACACGATATTAAACTTAAAACTAAAAACACACAAAACTGAAAATTATTCCTCTTCGGTAGCGAAAGCGTCTGATAAAACACAAATCTTCTGATAATTTAACTTTACACACTTTTGTAAGTGAACGCGAAGCTATAATGAAAATAATAACTCTGATTTTACTGTTTTACTGCTTATAGTTTGTTCACTTAAAATGACACGTTAAATTGTCCGCTATTGCAGTGGGTTTCAAACAATTTTGGTGCTTTATTTTAAAAACAATTTTCTTGGAAACGAATAGGAATTTTTTAAAACGCGCGAGGGTCCAAGTTTATCAGTGAATTTTAAAATTACCCTAAATTATAACGTTTTGATCATTTTCATCTTTCTCTGTTCTCTGTTTTTCAGATGTTACACTTGCTGATATTCAAATGGTTTTTATATTTCATTAAAATTCCATGAACTGCTGAATTCCTAGAGCAACTTTCGCATCGCAAAAATATATTAATTTACTTGTCTTCGTCATTAACCAATGATTTAACTATTCTCGCGCCGAAAGAAACATAACTGAAATGTTATTTAGCAACTTGCAAAATGAGACTATCTTCGTTATCAAGCATAATAAAAAAAATTAAATCAATTTGATAATCAAAAACCAAAACATCAAACAAGTAAAGGGCTAAAAATTGTTTTTAAATAGTTACATCTTTTCTAATTAAAGAAAGCCAAATATTACTTAAATTAAGAAAATTCTTCAAAATACAGTTTTTTTATTGCATTTTATGTTAAATTCTCTGGTGATAATTTTAATATATGTCCAAAATATTATGATCCGTTTTAATAATATTAGATTTTTTAAATAGGCTGCTCTTCATCTAGCTATTGTGTTGTATAACTCTTATTTCCAATTAATTACAGATATGAAAATTTCAAAGATAAAATAACGCAATAGTAATATTATAATACCAGCATAACGTATAGGTTACAGAAAAAATACATTATGGTGCAGTTAAACCGTTATTTTTAAGTATACACAAGTGATATTTCTAAGAAATCAAGGTAAGTTTGTGGTGCACATCCTGTTCTTATGACCTGATAGTTAACTGATTCATGGATTTTTATTTAAAATCCACCATATTGAAAAATTACTTCAAAAAATATATTGCAGTGTATGCACCTGAATACCAACTATATCTTATCCTCTGTCCCACCTCAACTAACACCTTTTACCGATCCCCACTAAAAGCTATTCTACCCAAGACAACCTATCCTAGTTTAGACTCTTCAAATTTGAGAACAATCAGTTAAGCAGTTTTTAAGATACTATGGACAAAACGATCCTCGTAATAATTTTTAAAAATCCGCTATATTGAAAAGTAACTAAATAAAAGGCATATGCCAATATATACATTTCAATATGGTCTTTCAAAGAGTCTCCTGAAAAACATATATTACCTTGAAATTTTTTGTCCCTCTCCCCCGCCCATCGATGACCAACTAAAGCTTTGCATCTCGAGAAATTGTCACGTAGTTTATATCCCACAAATTTGTTGTCGTTTTTGAGTTATCGCGTGCAAAACGATCCAAGACATTTTTTAGAAATTCGCCATATTGATAAATAACTACATAAAAAAATCTGGTGTGGGATAACACTCGATTTTCTCTTACGTATTATAAATATACAATAATGTCCACAAATAATTAAAATAATATTTATGTTTTATTTTGGGAACGATAATTGTAACGATCATCCATCCAAATTACTGGACACGCAAAACGTTGTTTAACTCTAGAGATTTTCTCTGATAACACCTTTTAATGCATTTTTTTCAAAGAAATCTTCAAGATCACGTGAAATAGCATGAAAGACATAAGAACCGTAGCAAGTTTTAAAAAAATTATTGCATTGTTTTCAAGAAAATTCAAAAAACTTACAAATCCAAAGAATATAACGGCATTTCCGGTCATTAGAAATTAAATAGAAATAAAAGTCTCTCACGTGTTTATTTATTAAATATATATAGCTATATAAAATTATTAATAAATTTTAACAATTGACCTATTGCCTTTTCTTTGTTTTACATAGTTCATCGAACTCTGATGACTTGTTTGTACGGTAGCGGGCATTGGGTGTTGCTTTTGTTTATTTGAGACCAGAAATATAGCTAATTGTTCTAGAATAAATAATAATTTCCTAACACTAAATTTATTAATATTCGCATTGTGTTACCGTCTGGGTTGGGTAAATTTTTTTAAAAATAACAAAATTTCCAACCTCTCCCACGGTATTCTTTTGCATTGTTATGATTCAGTGGCAGGTCAGGTTTCCTCTTTCTTAATATCCCTTGTGGATCTATCCCGTAATGACTTCTACTTTTTGGAGCATTTATCAGATAAAATTTACCGATAACAACTAATAATCTATACAATAATAAGTATTTATTGAATTAAAAGAGTTATTTTTGTAAAACTATCTTTGCATTCCGTTTTGCACTAATTTCAAACTAAATCTTAACTTTTTGTAAAATATCTTTATAATTAGTGCTTTGCTTACTATATAAACATTAATGTAAACTCTAAACATAACCTAAGAGGAATGAAATTAGTTTCATTTGCGATTATAATTATATTTCTGTGAGGCGGAGATTTATAATTTTCAGAATTTCAATGACCTTGATACCTCACGATTAATGTAGTATACAGGGTGTTCGCGATATAAAGGACATTACTTTAACAGCAGACACATATTAATATACGCGACAAAATCACTGATAAACTTTGTACCTAAATTGCACAGTTTTCGAAATATTTGCAATTAAAGTTTTCAGCCCGCCCCTGCTTTTTAATTTGGTCTGTTGTATTGAATAAGAAATAGCTGGTGAACTTTACATCTTTCGGCCGAAGCCGAACGAACGGCTTCGGTATGACGCATCCGATTTCATTAATGAAGTTCCTAGATGTTATTAAGAATACCCACTAATTATCGTTTAAAATTACAAGTTTTATTTTCTTCCTTAAAAGTTCTACTGTGTGTTAATTATGCAAGTTTATAAAATCTTTAAAATAAAAAGAAGGTTTTTACTTAATAAATATCATTTGTAATATTTATACAATTGTATTATTGAATACAGACACATTTTGTTTAAATAACTTTCACTTTTACAAAACGCCTTTAATACGACGTTAAATTTTTTTGATAAATATCTTCATATTATTAATATTTGCACTCGCTTATCTTGTGTCTAATTGAAATTTTGTGAAAATAGTTAAAAATCTGAACGATAAATGCATTTCATTAAAATTTTCCGTAATTTACATTGAGTAAAAACTATGTTCATACAAATTTATATAAATAAAACTTACGCCAATTTAAGATATTTATCAATTAAGTTTATAATAATTAATATATAAATAATTATAATTAATAAGCAATAGTGTTTTACCACATACAAGCAAACTTAAATGATTTAAAGAAATACCTTCCACTAATTTTTATTAAAACAGCTGGCGACCTTGACTCGAAAAAGTACTCTAATAGTAAAAGTAACATAATACTGTGTCAACAGATTTATGTTCACAAAAGGCTTGGATACACGTGCGTTAAATAATGCTTATTATATCGCGGACACCCTGTATAAATCCATGGTTATTATATATAGCAACATCTCTTAATGTTTCCGTGTCCTTAACCGTAAAATATAAACACAACCTTGCAACTGAAAAAGATTATTGTCGACGTTATTTAGTAACAATAATAAATTGTATTTTTAACCTTTGTGTTAAATATTAATAACCTCTATTACAATAACACCAAACTCGTGAACAAATCGTTGTTAACCATGCAAAACGCCACCACACGTTACGCGCAAATGTAACCAGAATTTCCCTAACAAGATTCTGTTGGCATTAAATTACCAAATATGACGTCACACTATCATTAAATTAAAATTCTTTTACCTACAAATTTTTTGTGACATCATAACGCAAGACAAAGACTAGCGTATTTTCGAAATCTAATGGGAATAAGATCTACTTTCATTATTTATAATGAAAGCAAGCCAATCCTTTGATATCTAATCCTTACCGCCTCCAAAATCTAATTTAGTATTTACTCAACTTTAAAAGAAAATTAATTGTAAGCGTTCTAAATTTACTTAATTTATACAATAAAAACGCAGTGTGACTGAATATATTTACAATGTTTAATCTTCTATGTTAAATAGAATTCAAGGTAACTACAAAAAGATTTCAAACACCACTGAGATGAAAAGATAAATGACAGACAAAACAAAATCAGAATATGTTATTATTGTATTTGTTGATATGTCATTAAGAAGGTACGCTTGTTTATATCATTACGGATTCTGTTTAATATAGAAAAATATTTTTCTACAATATGCTAATAATCACCAAAATTTCATTATTGTCAAATTATGCCAACAATCTGTAAAATTTGTTAAAATAGTTATATATTTCAATCTTCCTGCTATTATGATTTATAGGCCATGACCTTGAATCTATTTACCCGTAATAAACCGCGTTTACGATTATTCTTGAACAATTCAAGGGAGTATGTGAATTGATAATCCTTGTATTTCAGATTACTTGGAACTAAGTTTTACATTAAAAACTGTCAATTGAAAAACACTAGATTTGAGATCAATTTTAAAATTAACGATAACTTCTGCAATTACATTTACATAAACAATCATAGTCATTAAAAGTAAAAGTAATTCTAAAATCTAAATATATTGAAATTTGATTGCCATTGAATAATGTAACTGTACGCCATCTCTACACAATTACCGCTTCAATTATCGACTGTCAATCATATAAAAAACAAAAGCGTAAAACTGCCATCTACTTAAATTAAGCTTGATTAAACTTAACAATGATATTTACACTGCCACCTAACGCATAATTTAAAAATTAAAAAATTCAACTATTTTTGGAAACAATGGGTTAATTTGAACATATTTTAAATTAGAATTTTTACAACTATTGTTGATATTTGATGTGTTAAAAACAAAAACAAAAGAAGTAATTTTGCCACAAAAAAATGTTAAATATAATTACTAAAACATCACCTGTCTCATTAATTTGCAATTTAAATTAGTAGCTCTATTGTTTAAAGGACAGAACAAGTATTTATAGAAAGCTAAAGAAGCCAAAAATAAAATCGCGTGTTTACGCAATACCGTTAAAGAATGCCGCCCGTGACAATATCTAATTCAAAAAGGCCGTAAAATGAATTTATTTTGGATTTACAACATAATCAAATTTGTATTTAGTGGTCCTTAAATAAAACAAAATTAGACCCACTGCAAATGAGTTTATTAATAAAGATGCACGATAAATAAAAACAAATAAAGGACAAGTACACTTAGTATTGGCAAGTACATAGGCAAAAAATAATATACAAGATAGGTAATTTGTTTATACAAGGTACCAGCTGTTCTTATAATTTATGAGATAGCAGCAACTTATCGCTCTATTTATCCAAGCCTACCGAATTGTTCCTGTAAAATTCTGAATGTCAAATATTAGTATTTATGCGTGAGTTAGAAATATAAATAAAGCTTCTGCCAATTGTCATGTAATTAATAGATTAATTGACATTCAAACTAAAGACGCCCCACAATTTAAAAATTAAGTTGCAAACGTTAATAGTAATTGGCTGAGCATCAAATCAATTCGAGTACCTACGTAAAAGTTACGATGTGCTGCAAGGATGCAGGTTAGGAGGGTAAATGCTCCAAGGAAGAGATAAAAAATAACACGTGTATTTCTATTGTAATTGGCGAAGTTCAGGTCAGAATGGTGGGGACGAGGGTCAGTTTAAAACAGTCGTAGTGTTAGATCATCGAGCTTTGTAAAGGTCTTTAAGACGCGAAGTGCACTAGCATCTTTGTAACTTATCGGTGACAGCAACTGCTTTCCGGGTTTATTGATTAAATATTTTAAGGTAATTAGAATGGATGATGAGGGTGGAGATTGGTTTACCGATACGGCGGAAGAACCAGTACCGGAACCAATCAAACAAGCTGTTAAAGAAGATGTTCAAGGAGCTCCTGTAGAAACTGCTCCAGCAGAAGGAGCTACTGCTGAACCACCAACAGTAGCAGAAGCAGAGGAATTTTTAGACCCCGACAAATTTCTTGTGTTCAAACACTGGATAAGGTAAAATGATTTGGCGATTTATTACTTGAATGATCAATTGTGTTATTTTTAGACCAAAATTTCTTCAGTACGACTATTTATATAACTATAGATATAACTATTACGACGATGTAATTGATTACTTGGATAAACGACAGAGAGGTTTAAGACGAGATGTGCCAAGAGCACAAACATGGGCTGAAAGAGCACTTCGTACATATGCTAATAAAAGTAAACGTGAAGAATATTTTAAAAAGTTGTCAGATGATACCAAATTAGTAACAAGTAGCAAACTTAGTGGAGCGTTTTTCCATTACCACTCCAAGCAATATGTTAATAGAAGATATTCATCTATACTTTTGTAACTTTTAGAAAAATAAGTAGATTACTCTATGTAGCAACATCCCACTTTTAAATTCCACGCAAGTAATAAAAATTAAAATGTTTCTCTCTGGTTTTCTTAATTGCCAAACATCGAATACCGTAATAATAGCTAAACTATTACGAAATTGGAATTTGTAAAACTAATTTGCCAGTTGTGTGAGTTTTTAATTTATGTGTAGCGAAAGTAAAAACTGACAGTTTAATGAAGGTTAGTAAATTGGCAACGGGTTCTTTTCTGCATTGTTTGCCTAAACATCCATCAGTTTTATTGGCACATACGTAACTTACGACATTTAAACCCGTTATTATCTATTTAACATTTTATTTGCATTTTCTGCTTTAATACTCATTATTTGTTAATTTAACATAAAATCTAATGTAATAGCCCTAAATCAAAGTTAATTACTCGCCTATGACTGCTATGGTCTCTGAAGTCAAACAAAAGAAAACGTCACGTAACAAATTAAGTGCTAACCTTCATAACTAGTAAATCAAATTTTGCACTTATTATTATAATGTGTATCTATAACTTGTCATTAGGTAGGGTTCAAGCAATTGCTATTTGCGATAACAATTCTTTTTCTGATTGGTTGTATTTGCATGCTTCAATCGGGAAAATGATTTATATTTTTTAAAGTATTCTGTACACATTTAAAATAATATTGCAGATAATAGATGTAGGAATTACGAAAATTTTATAATAATAGCCACTTGGTACTTGCCATGTGTACAAATGGTTTAATTTTAATATTTTAGTACCAAGCAATTCAGATACTAATATGAAAATTATGTTTTGCCATTATGCTTTGTAAAGCAAAAGTACAATTTTTCGCTATGCTTGATTGAATCGGGCCTACATTTAAGCACCTATAATGAAGTTATTTAAACGTTTATCGATAAAAACTATTTTGGATTTGATGTAGGTTAACCAAATTAAATTCCATTTCCCAAAATAAAACTATCTCCTAAACAAGTAGAAAATTTAATTTCAATTTAACGCAGATTGAATGCAGTTTTTATTTTATGAAAATTGAACACTAAATGATATTTGGCAACACTCAAACTTACTAGCTTAAAGAAGGCTGGCTTATCTTATTCTTCCATAGAAGTACAGCTACTCTGGGGGCTTGTAAAGATAATAGCAGCTTTCTAAAAAACTAAATTTCAATGACTACTGCACAGTTCAATTTAAAAAAAAATGCGTCGGTGAAATTGGCCTGGTATTCCAGAAGACCTTGGTCTTAGATGAAACCAAACAAATTAATTTCCAAACTTCAAATAAATGAAGAACTTAACTTCATACTAAGTTGAAATAAACAATCTGCGAAAAAAATTCCCATAAGGCGAAAATTCAGCGTTAACTTTCTTAAAAAATGACATCGCCAATTAGAAAAGCCAATCATAATTAAATACGAAGCATTATTACTACATATGAAAGATAAGAACATTGTCTGTCATCTTCGAATGTCGAATGCCTTTTACCATGCGCAGATATCAAAATTGAACCAAAGCCGTATAGCCTTAATAATGAAATGAACCGACAGAACCAAATAAGATCAATCTAAATAATAAATAGAGATAAAGGGAATTAAAATCATGATTAAAAGCAGCAATGAACACTAATTAAGTAATATCTACCGGAATTAACAAACGAAATCAACTGCCTTTAATCCTAACATAAATAGAGGGCGGTTTTTTAACCTCCGAAGACAAAGACAAGTATAAATAACTAAATGAATTTATTACCAAAAGTTAGGTACAAACATGGTTGAGGCATTTGCCATCTGCGGATAAGCATTTCAATAACCTTTTCATAGAATGTTATCACTAGGGGGCGGAATATATGCATTTAAATGTAGCCAAAATATGCGCATATATATGCCTTGTTTGCCTTTAAAATATGCACTTATATGCCTTTT
>JAHWXV010264876.1:0-15003 GCA_024586415.1 Phrixothrix hirtus | reverse complement strand
AATTTGTGAAAAATATGCATTTCATTATAAAATTTACAAAATATGCAAAAAATGCATATATATGCACTTTGCATATATTCCGCCCCCTAGTGATAACGAACATTTTTATTGCTAAAAATTTAAGTTTTTGACCTTTTTAATGAACTTTACTTATGAAGTCTTATCTATTAATATCAAAACTGATCCATGTGAATTGAATTTATTAATTTCAGTTGGAATTCTAAATTTTTTATGCAAATTGTAAACACAGAAGCAATTGCATTTTAGAAATTAAAAAGGTCATTTTCAAATATGCATAATATATTGTTATGTAAAATACTTGCATTCTACAAATTGTATATAAAAAATAATATTTAAATAAAAGAAATTATCTTAAGAATAGAATTGATACCAAAGTTGCTTATCATTGAAATAAATTAATATAAACAAAGTGTTCTTATGCATACAACTCTGAAATTGCTAAATTCGAAAAAAACTGAAATAAAACAATTTAAAATAATAAAAAAAATTTGGTGTGAGACAATACATGACTTTCTCATATGTACATAGATATACAAATATGTAAATGTCCACAAATGATTCAAATATTATTTACGTTTATTTTGTGAAAGCAACAGTCACCCATCCAAGTTACTGGACATGCAAAATCCTGCCTAACTCCAAAGATTTTCTCTGATAATCCGCTTCATCGTATTTTTTCAGGAAAACCTATAAGTTCGCGGATATCAAAGGCATAGAGCTGTAGCAAGTTTTAAAAAAATTGTTAGCCATTTTCGAGAAAATTGCAAAAAACTTAAATATTGCAAGAATAAAATGGCACTTCCGGTCATTTAATTTGAACTAAATTCTTGTTGTCTCATGTATGGAAGATAGAAAACTTAAATATAATTTTTGATTTTCATATGATGGTTTGTTTTTGAGATATGTTGTTCACAACTAAATATTTCAAGTGCGTCCAGTTACTTGATTTCCAAAAATTTAATAGAGGAACTCCTTGGTTAATATAAAACTAAATTAAGTAGCTAAGAAATATACTAAGTTTAAAAAACTCATTAGAGCTGATTTCAAGAAAACCGTGAAAATGAAGAATTCGGAAAATATCTAAAAATGACAGAAATAAAGTGGTACTTCTGGTTATTCGATTGTAACCAAATTTTTGATTTTGCATACAGAGGCGATTATGACCTCAAATATACATTTTCATTTAGCTAGGGCTTTTAGTTTCATAGTTATTTTATTTAGAATTAATGATGAAGATATTTGTGGTTATTCAATTTACAGAAAAGTTTCTAAGGAACGGCCTAAATTATGAAAGGCCATTTAATGGTCAAAAAATTTCATGCAGAATTCAAAAATGTAAAAATATTTAGGGTATTCCATTTAAAAAATTGCAAGTTTGTGTTATATCTCTAAATTCATTGACAATTCAAAAATTGACCGCTAATGAATTCTACGTAAAATTTCTTATTAAAATCATTTTAGCCCAATACAATACATTTTAAAATAATTGAGTCCTGGCACACAATAGAAATTGATAAATTTTATAAATCGCCTTGTATCTTCCGCCTCAATCGAGATATGATGTTTTCTCAAAAAAGTAGCACAGGAATGCAAAATCATTTTTTTCTATTTCTTCCCATTTTTAAGTTACCCTGCAATTACATCGAAAATGGAACGCTCTGTACAGTTCTGTTTTAGTGAACGATTTTTTATAGCGCACAAAATGTTTGTAATGATCAAGTTCGTTATATCAGAGTTATACTGATATTTAATGAGTATTCAATGAGCATGTAAATAAAACCACTGTGGTTTGCAGCAAATGAAATTAAAATTTGTTATACAATGTTTTTTTTATTTAATATAATGCAACAGTACAATAACTACATTGATTTCAGTTGGTTCTTTAGAAAAGGGAAATATCCCACAAAAACATGGAATGTGGTTATCAATGGCAAACATAGTTAGAAATGTCGTTCAAAGATTTGGGTACTGTGATCAAGGTAATGATAATAAATTATCATAACAATTAATAATTTTTTATGGTAATTAGATGAATCTTCAAGTCAATGTGGAAATACTACAAAAAGACCAAAATCTGACAATGATACTTCTAAAGATGACAGTCCTATTAGGAAAAAGATCAAATTAATGAATGTTCAATGCCGTAGAACAATACGAAACATAGGCCCGTTTCAGCATATTAGGTTTAATAGAAGAAATATTCCAACTTGTGATAAATGGACCCAAACTGAGTAGTTGGTAATTTTTAAATAAGTATTTTAATTTTTAACCTTTTTTTAAATGTCAAATTGAAATAATAATCAAATTTAAAGTTATTTATTATATTAAGAAACTCTCAGAAAATTAAATATTTTGTACATTTAGTAATAATACTGTAAATTAAAAATATTCCAATGAACAATAAAATATTCTTACCCTTTTATTTCTGTAATATATATATTTTTTTATATATTATATATATATATATATATATATATATTTCTTTTATATACATATTTTGATATTTCATAAAGAATTAATAGTATGAGATTTTGTATACGTAAATGATAAATGAAATTTTTAAATGAACACTAAATATCTATTCAATTTACAAAAAATATTATCAGTGAAGTGGTTGTTACACCACGTTTTTAACAAACATTAATTGTACCAAGTATAAGATGCAAATATTTATTTTTGCACAAAAAATAATTTTCATTAAATTCTACTATAAAAACAAATGGCAGCTCAGATGTAAAATCACAGCAAATCCATCCAATTTCATCTGCCAAAACAACGAACAGGAAGCTACTTAAAAACTGTTTGGCAAATTGAGAAGTAATTTATAATATATACCTACAAAAATATTCATAAGTAGTAAATTTATATATAAATTATATAATTTATATATAAATGCTTTTGAAAATGAATACTTTCAAGATGTATATGTTTGGCTACTTTTTTATTCTACAAAATATATTTTCAAAAACATTCACAAAGCCTAAACCATAAACATCCTATGCTAACATATACATATAACAATATGGAGATTACATCAACATAGATTTATTTTATCTATTTATCACAAAATTGCGATTTGCATTTTCAATTTCTGTCTGTAAAAATATTCCACACTTATATTTAACAATAAAATAGTTCATTCCTAATTTTTCAGAATAGTAAACTTATCACAGACTTAAATTAATAATAGGAAAACAATATCAAACAAAATTAAATTGTCAAATATGATAAAAAAGAATAGCAACTCGAAATTTGAATGGTCCTTCATGATGATTTGCTATTTGGTATATTTACTTATATTTTAGCTAAATACCAAATTAAATAAGAGTATGCTATCTTTGTAAAACCAAGCATTAAATAACAGCCCTTACTGCACGGCTTTATTATAATGATAATAGATATTCTAAGCACTTGTGACAAAATAATGTTACTTGTATAACGTATTTGGAATGCATAACTTTGAACTTGCATTCAATCAAATTTAAGTACACATATTTAATCATTTGCACATAAAAATTCGGTTTGATCCGTATTTTAGACATTTAAGTAGTTCCAAATGCTCGGTACATCAGTCAGACTGAATTTATGGGTTATTGAGAAATTATTTGCATAACCAAAATTACTTATGAAATAAACTTAATAATATTTGTCAATATAAAAATTAGTTTTTACTTAAAATATATTTACCATATATTTCGGTATATAACATGCAATTGAAATTTAAGATTTCCTTATTTTTATATATATATATATTAGTCATGCATATGTAAATTTTATTAAACAAGTTTTATAGACTAGTAGCATTAGTCTCAGCAGCTAGGTGTAGGTAATAAAAATTTTAATCATAGGGTTATGGATTTTTAAATAGATTTATATTTGTTTGTACTTGAATTTGAGTTTTTGTTCATTAAATAGTCTCGATAATTGAAGCTTTGGTAATCCGAGGTTTTACTAATGCCAATTCGTTTTGTTTCCTTATTGTATGTACATAAGTATTTTTATTTAATATTCATGTCTGATTCTTTAAATTTCCTAATTGTAATTTCTTTGATTTGCATGTAATGTTTTTAAGAAATTATCAAATTTTCCAACAATCTGAGTTTTTCGATAATCCAAGAGGATCTTAGTCCGATCCAACTCTCACGTCGAGACTTCACTGTAATAAATATGTAAGTATGGTACTTGCTAAAAGAGATTCTATTTAATTCTTTAAATATGAGATTCTATACTTGCCATTTTGTCTAATTTTCTAATTAATAATTTTTATACACGCACCAGAAAAATTTCAACTAATTTTTTAATGTTAAAAATGCATGTTATAATATACCGGAATATAGGAGTAATTATTGTATAAAGCAATGTAGTAAGCATTTTAAAAACCATGATTATTTCTATTGAATTGCAGATGGATGATATATCATGTATATAGCCTGTGTAGGCTATCAGATAAAGGATAAATTAGTTATAATTGGATCTATCGACTTATTTACTGTATACATAACGGAAATAATAACATTCAACATTTTTTGTAACATCATTACTCTTTTCAACTGTGTAGTGTACTACACAACCAGACAGCAAGTCACACTGAAATTATAATTTATAAACATTATTATATTTATATGAAGAAATAATATCAACTTCACTTGGAAAAATAAATAAATATGTTCTACATAGATAAAAATGAGATGGTCTGCTACTATGCAGTTGTTAAACCAAATATGTGATTTAATAAGATTCGTTATGATTTGAAATAAAGTTTGATTTTTATATGAGAAATATAATAAATTTTATTAGCAATACTCGTTATAGTCAAGATAAAAATTGTTCTAGTTATTGAAGTTCAAGGTGAAGAAGTACGATTATGTTTATAAAACAGTGATTCTCAAGGGATGGTGTATTTCCAAAGGATCACAATCATTTGTAAGGGGCCATGAAAGTTTGCTATTAAAATAAAATTATTACTGTTTTACTTATTTCATTATTAATGTTCTTTATATAATAAAAAAATAAAACATTTTATATATAAAAAGTGCTGATTATAAAAAAAATAGACCAAAGATGAATAAAATGCAAAGTGAACTACAAGAAAAAAACGGTTAAAAACCACCAGTACATAACAAATGAAATATAAAAAAATGCCTTGCTTCTGACTCTATCGAGCCAGCTATGGCCACTAGTGAAACTAATTAACGCTAAAAATTGTGAGCTACCCCTATTTTCAAAAAAGGTGATTCTCCAACATAAAAAACCTATAGACCAATCTCTATATTGCCTGCATTTTGCAAATATACAAAAAAGTTATTAATAAATGTATTGTAAGCTTCTTTGAAGACAATAATCTTTTCCATAATAACCAAATTAATTCACAACTCCAAAAATTCTCTAGCATCAGTTAAAAAATGGTGCTCAGCTAATCAATTACTTATTAACGAAGACAAAACTAATAAAATGCTATTTTTGCTGAGATCAGACGTCATTAATTCACCTTCCATTAAATTCCTCGTAGTGTATCTGAACAACAAATTGCTATTCAAGATCCACTGTGATAATATAGCCCAAAATCAGAGGCAATGTATTTGTACTTCGCAGGCTATTGAATAATGTTATCACTGATGTCATGAGAAGCACGTACTATGCTCTCAGCCACAGCATCCCATCATATGCAATAATTACATGGCGAAATTGCTCACCTTGGTGATGCATTTTTAAACTACAACATTGTGCAATAAGAATCTTAGCTAGTCTTAGATGCAGGGATGACTGTCGTCAGGTCTTCATGGACCAAAAGATCTTAACTCTTCCATGTTCATACATACCTACATGTTTATAACACACAAAAATAAACCTATCAACATATACATACAGTTCAAGTATTCATATAAAAATAATCTATATGTACCATTTAGCAAGTTAACTAAATCTCAAAAAGGACTTGAGCTTCCCAAAAGTTTTCAACCACCTACCTGATAACGTAAAGACTATTGACTGTGCTATTCACAAAAAAACGATATTTAACCAAGAACACCTTAGGAATTCCTAAACTACTACTACAGCAATCTACAATAAATTGCTATATCGCTATTGATAGTATTTCTTGCTCTGTTCCTGTTATTATTAATTGCATATGTTCCTAAGATCCCAGATCCAATTTCTTATTAAGTTTTCTTTTATTACTTGAAAAATAGTTTTCAAAAATAGTGTCCATTTCAATGGGTACCAGACCCTACTCAACCTAAAACTGGAAAACAAAAAATTCTGATTGTATATGCTATATTGACGTTTATAAATACTTTGTATCTTAACAACAATAAAAATTATTATTATTATGGCATGAGTATTAATAAAACTTTATGCTTACCGAAATAGTTTATGCTGCACATAAGTTTGTGAATTAATAGAAACCATTCTGAAAGTAAGAACTCTGAGCACTGCTATAGAAGAATTTGACATGCATGTTGACAGATCAAATAGTAGTGCATAATGATACTAAATTTTAAATTTAATTTCAAGTTTGTTTATATAATCAAAGTACAAATTGAAATATATGCAAAGGGTTGTTGTTCTATAGTGGGGGCAAGAGAAAATAAAGCAACTCTATTATGCACATTTTCTTAATAAGACAGATTGCTAATTTTATAAAACACTTGAAACATTTCCTTCAAGTTAAATCTAGTTGTTAAAAATAAATGGTTCGCTATTTTAAATAATATTTCATGGATACATCTCAATTTCAGAGGAAATTTTTAAATGACATTTATATTATGCAAAGCAGAAAATTTATATACAAAAAACTAGATATTTTTTAATTAAAGTAGACTGATTACATGTCAATGAGCACAAAATGTAAAGCCGTAATTTAATAAGTACTTACTAACAAACTTGTACAATAATAAAGCATATGAAGTACTATTATTATATAAAGTAATTGACATCACACAATTAATGGAAAGGATTTTTGTATTTACAGTAGGTAAAAAAAATGTGCTGAAAAGTAACTAACTTGTGCATAAGTTAGTTACTTTTCAGCACATTTTTTTAGTATAGATAGGTATTATATTCAATAAATGTATACTCATTCATATTTTAAGTCAAATATTAATGTTGTATATATACAAGGTATATCAGACATATTACAATATTGTTGTAACCTATAAATAAATTCAGAAACATCAAGAATGAAATTACATACATTTATTTTAGTGACGTGTTTATTGATATTGTTTGTTATATTATTTTTGCATAATCTTGTTATTTTTATTTAGAATAAACGTTATATTTGTTACCCGTGTAAATTATTGTGATTAATAAATCTCGTTGTCTTAGTTTTCAAAATTATGCTTTTATTCAACTATCACAGAGCAGCAAAATCCAAACAAGATTCATAAAGACTTAGGTAATGACATATCCGAGTAAAATAAACAGTGCTATAAAATATAACATTATTACAAATACAGATATGAGGTATCCAATTACAATCTGTAAACAGCACAATGGTGAATGTAAAATTTTTTTCTAAAAGGCTTTTTTCAAAACATCTGCAATTACAGTTTCAAATCTAACTTTGAATTTGAACTGCACAATACCAAAATCCCAATAGATAATGTAGTATCAACTTATTAGCAATTTAACATGGATTTTATCATTACAGTTTTAAGTAATCCAAATTAATGTAAGATGAGGGTTGCCTTTTATGATGTGAGATTTGACTACAGGGGATGGATCAATCAAAATTTTAGTGCCATTTGAAAGATCACATATGTTAGGTTATGTTGTTTGTTTTAACACGATACGATAATCCACTTGAATCTAATCGGAATTTGATATGACCAAATCGGGAAAGAAATAGAATTGACCCAAGAAAATTATCCTCCTATAATTTTCCACAACTTTGAAAGTGAACTGTCTCAAAAAAGGTTGAGTTGCTGAACTGTGGTTTCTATTGTTGGATATGAAGCGTCATCAAGAGCAGCAGTGTACTGCCAGTATTCAAAGTTTCAGTATAGGCATACTAGTCTTGGTAAACAATAATATTGAGCATCAGCTAATCAAGGAAGACATGCTATATATTGAGAGATTCAGGCAAGTTGAGACATCTCAGGGACTGGAGTACGAAGGTTCTTCCACTAAGAGTTGGATGTCAGAAAGCTGATTTCCCATTGGATGCCATATCTTCTACTAACATGATTGCATGTGCACAACTGCAGTCATATAAATGAACGATAAATAAATGGAGCAAAGAATTGATATCAAATTTTTGGTGAAAAGTCCTATGTTCAAAGAAGATTGTTTATCACAACCATGTGTATGCAAGTAGGTTCGTTGGTTCAAAGAGGGATGTTCCTGTTCAAATGCAAATGAACACGAACATTAATACAAGTTATACTTAGAAGTCTTGGAGTATTTACAAATGTGGGTTGTACATGTGCCTCCCAATTCGACCAAAAATGAATAGATTCTGCATCTCGACAATCTTCACATTAGTTGTTGAGTGCAGGTGAATTTTTGGTTCGAAAAAGTATTCTAAATCCGTTTTGTTTCATATTAATTAAATTTTTAAAAAATGATAGATTACATTACAACACTAAACTTTTTTATATGAATTTATATACAAATAATGCTTCATATGCATTCTAATGAAATTTATTTCGTAGTAGTTTGAAAAATCATATTTGTTCAAATAATTAAAGCTGTTAATAAATTAATTAGAAGGAAACATGAAGTAGATAACACAAGTTGTAAGAAATTCAATGATTTATAGTCTTTTAAAGGGTTGGTTTAAAGGTAACCTTTTGTTAACAGATGTAGAATTTTGTAATAAAATAGGGTTGTTTCATGAAATTTAATTTTTCATTTAACATTAAATATTACATTAGCATATACCCTTCCGAAAAATAATTTATAAAATTTGAATTATTGTAAAAATATACAAGTATAAAGTGACACTTTTTTGCCTTTAATTTCTACCCTATGATGCTGCCTATGTAGTTTCATGCAGTTTTATTGTTTTAATTATATGTGAAATATGTTATCTTAAAGAAAAATATATAAAGGTTGATTCAAATATATGAAAAAGTTATAATTTTTATATTCTATAAATCTTACAATTAGCAAAACTATAACCCTCGTTCAAATTTGAGCTGACATAGGAAACCAATAAGTTAAACTACAATATTGTAAAACACATTAGTGCAATGAAGATAAATAATAGTTACTTTAGATGTGGTCAACTATTTATAATACTGCATCTTCATTTAACACATTTATTTAGGGTCTGATGTCTGTTACACTGCTCGATCTTTCGTCAATGTCTACAATAAGTGTTAAGAAAGGATTTCCTAGTAAATATCACCCAAAAGCTTTACTTCATTGGTTGTTTATGCCACTATATTTTCTGTACATATTAGCAATTATATACAGGATGTTCTTATGTGAATTTTACTCACTATTACATTCTTCTTGATTAATTGATTTACCCATTTGATGATTGCCAGTTACATATTATTTTATTTCCTTAAGTATTTTGAAGTGTTGAGGCTGATTTATAGTTGAAATAATATAACATAATGAAACTTCCGAACAATATAAACAGTAAAAAAGACTGTAACATAATATACTGTACCAAACAGAAACATAAGAAGTGGTTATATTTTATTTGTTGTTCATACTAAGGTGTCAATCATCAGTTACCCTCAAATATCTGTTTATTGCTTATGTAAAGATATATTTAATGTTCTCATTATATTGTTTATTAAATGTCTGATTTTTTTACAGATAAATTTAAATTTATTAATTGATTTAATCGAAAGTATTCATATTTAGGTACTTGATAAAAGTAGAGCTAATCATAAGTAATATTAACCTGTGGTTTTCTATTCTAATATTCAAAAAAATTATTAAAAAGGAAAGTTTATTAAAAATATCAAGTGTAATTTGAGTGTATTTAAAATATTACTGAGAACTATTTTCTTTGTTATTTTTAAAATAAAATTTAATTTGTTGTAATTATTAATTTCTGGCTAATGTTGTAAAACATGCTAGCAACAGTCAAAAATTCACTTTCATCTATATTTATTTGAAAAAATAATTTTAAATCTTAATACAAATGAAGAGATTTTTGATTATAACTATAAATGCGATAGTGAACTACTGCAGATTATAACGTAAGCATAATGTAACTTAAAACTAGACTATAAACACCTGTTGGCACTTAAGTTATGATTATGTTACAATATGTTAAGTCAACTATAAATCAGCTTCTAAGTTCAAGTATTGGGTAGAATTTTTGCAAAGTAAAATCTAAGATGTTTTACACAGAAATTCTTTCCATAGTTATTGCTATTGTGAATTAATAGATTTAAACTAGTACCTGAAGAAATTTCACGTGTGAATTGAGTCATGATTTTTGTTATATATTCTGATTAAAACAAGAATATTATAACTTAATTATAATTAAATAAAACTAAAACATTTAACTCCGCAAGATACATTAACTAATGCAAAAAATATTTTAACGAAATGGAAAAATTTACCCATTTTTTTAAATTATAAATTGTAACTTTCAAACATAATTCAAAAATAAAATTTTATTACTTTTAAAATAAAAAAAATCAAAAATTTTGCTAATTTGAAAACATACACTTTTAAAAATATTTTTTGACATAAAACATAATACAGTATAACTCTATTGTAATGAACTTGGAAATTGCCAGTATTTTGATCGTTACAAGCGATCATTCACTGTAAGAAAAACATTGAAAATACATGCTAATGCACTTATGCAAGCTACAAATTAATGCCCAGCACAGATTTGTATAGAATCACAAGCAAATAATTTCTCTTTGGCATGCTTCGCATTGCATTAGTGAGTGGAGATGTAAGTTTGTCGGTTATTTAAATGCGGAGAAGTGAAGCATAAAGTTGACCACGTGAAAAATGTATGACCTGCCGAAGGTGATCAAATATCAACTAAATTACCAAAATTCAGCAAAATTTCCGTAAATCTTCACTAATTCATGCAACACGAAGTGCGCCGAAGTGAAACTCTACACAGGGGATTTTACGTTTGCAATTCCTATTGCTTCACTTCACCGTGCAGCACTGCAGAAATAAACGAATGTACATTCAAATACATAAAATAAATCCCATGCAATGTTTTTCTCCACACTTTGTGGTGTTACGTTGTGATTAAGTAAGCGGAAAGCTTTACTGAACTTATGAGAATTTTGGTGATCTTTGAACACCTTCAGCAGATCTCGGAGAAGTAAAGCATATGCATCTTATTGAAGGATTACTTTATGTAAGCATAAAACCACACATAAGGTAGTGTGTATTTAAAGATTATGGCGTGCCGTGCCATATTTCAAAAATGAGCGATAAGCTTTGCATGTCTGATGGAATTCTTGATGCATATTTTAAAACTCCTTTATTAGTATCTACATACATTTGTCTAATGCAAGTAAATAAGCTTATTATCTTCTGTTGATTAATTTTCAAAATTAGTCTTTTTAAATTAAGTTCGTTATAAAAGATCGAAAAATCTAATTTAGAACAACTAAAGTGTTGATTATTTCCGACTGTTTGTTATAAATGTGTTCATTAAAAGCAATCATAAATGTACGTTAATAAATATAAATTAGTGCGGGACTTGAGATTTTGTTCGTTATAGGCGATCATTCGTTATATCACAGATTCGCTATAACAAAGTTATACTGTATTTATTAAATATTAAAAATCATGATTATTTGTTTATTTAAATATAGTACATTTATTTTGATCTGCTGAATTGGCAAAAATTATGAAAATTAAAAAAAAATTACATGGATGATCTATACGATTTCAAATTAATGACTGATAAAAGCAGATGGGTATGCACAGGTGGAATATATCAGTTATGGCAAAGGTAATATAAGACTAGTAAGTTTTATCATTAAAAAGAAAAGCATTAAATTCTGAAAGTTGAGATGTAATCCATATATTTTGACTGGAACTCTTTGGTATATTTTAATTTTAAGTTTATAATGATGTCATAGAGATATTGTGCTATTGTTAAAAGATAAATGAACTTCGTTATGGAAGTTCTAGCTACATTTTCATATTAAGTGTGATGGTACTTTGCTTAGTCACCAACAATTGTTTATGAGTTTATTTTGTAATGGATTGTTTTGCAACCAATTTTCTTGAATTGTATATCTATTTTAAACAGCTGCAAGAATGCCTTACAAATATAATTTATTATTGATAATTATAATTAAATAACATCAACATCTTTTTCAAATGCAGGGTGATGTTTATATATTTTTCTGTTTTAAGATGTCACATCATTATCTCATGTTGTCATGTAACATCATTCTAAATTTAAAATAAAAAATACTATATAAAATGTATGTTTGAATAATAAAACAATAAAAATAAAACAGAAAAATAAATATAAAAAAATTAAAATATATGAAGGAGCATGTTTTAGTATTGCTGATTATGCAAATTTTATAAATCTCAATAATTAATGTTTTAAATTTCAAATGAATGTATTTTAATAAAATAAAATAAAATAACAAATTTTAGTTAACAATTAATTTCAGCCTGGCTGTTGCTTACGAAATGTTGACAACCACCCAACTTATATTTATAGAAATATAAATATATGTACAAAATGCTTAAAACACACATACAGGTACATTAATTATTTATATATAATCATTCTTCTGATGTACACAATAACATTTGTACAATTTTTAAATCAGTATAAACAAAACTGAAGAAAAAACAGTAAACATAAGTTATCCAAGGTTTACGATAATATTCAATATGCAACTAACTTTATTTTATATTGGAATGTTACTGTATATTTTAATTTATTTTAAATTCATAATTTAGAATTTCTATTTCAATTAAAAATTATACTGGACAATTTAACATCAGACATCATTGAGAAGTCATTAATTGATGTATTTAAGAAATACAAATTCACCACCTTCAATCCATTGATGATTTATGACTAATACTAATTGGAAACTTTTTGCTTGTCCAGAAATAGAGTTGACAGAAGTAGAGATAGAGCATTAGTTTTTGCAGTATCCAAAATCTAACAATAAGAAGAATTAGAAGTAGAAAATCCACACCATAACTTATCTATTTGTTATATTAATTATTTTTTGAAACTATTTTTAGTAGTAAATTTCTTTTCTACTATAAGATTTGTAGTTCACGTTATGAATCAAGCATGAGGAACATGAATGGTATATTGATTAAGCACTGTCTTTTCCATTTCTGCAGTAGATACTTCTTTGTTTCAGTATATATAGCATGCATGGTTACAAATTAAATTGTAAGGCATGGGAATACGTATATTATAGATGCTGGGCAATATTATGCATTAGAGCTATATTAGTGTTCTTTCATATTGAATAAAATGATTTAACTGAATATGTACTAGTCACTTTTATATGTATTAAGGTTGGTAACTATCAAATTCCTATCAATTTAATCAGTACAAAAGAAAACACTTATTGTTACACATTTAACTTACTAGAAACGTCCCGTAGTCATTGTCAAAATGTTACATATCTTACATTAATAATTATTATCCAAGCCATATTTTACAATCTACATTGCCATTCTTTTGTATGCTTCAAATGCGTACATCTTATGTTAACATTTTATACAAGAATGAATTCATATCAGACCAAACACAATTTTTTTTTGAATTGATTATCAACCATTTAAAACAAATTCTTAAAGTAGCTCTAAAAAGAATACCTCCTGAATGTCTGTTTGAACTGAGTCAATGTAATTTATTTATCACTCTTTAATTAATGTACAGCAAGGTCAGGCAACTATTTTGAACTCGACAGTTAACATTTTTAACTGATATTTTGAGGTAATATACATTTTAAAGATTATTAATGTTAAATCAAAACATTCAAATTGGCTTTATATACATGTGATAACTATTAAGGTAAGCCGTTTACAGCGTACCTAAATTTAATCAAAATAAGAGATAACCACCTCATGAATTTCTTTGTTTGAATCATGTTTTTAATGAAACATTTTGTCCTTATTGGCTAATTTTTGGACTATTTTCAAGTATTATTTGAATGAGTTGCAAGATCGACTATTTTAAAGATCTACTACATATGTACAATGCCATCAACAATGTCCAAGGATAATAGTTAGGCAATCAAACATATAAATCGGTGATACTAAAAGTAAAGATCAAATAATACTAAGGTTATTGGATAATTACTTTACAATAGGCATCACATACAAATAAACATTTATCCTTAACAATTAATAGTATATTATACACCAAGGTGGTAAAGTCATGTATTATTGCCCAAGCACCAAGATTGTATCCCGAGTTGCGAAGCACTGAGGGATACAAGGTGCGAGGGCAATAAAAGACTTTACCAGCGAGGTTTATATACTATTTTTTCCACTACCAGTTTTAATTCAAACTTTAATACTGTTAAAAAATAAAAAGTGTTTTATTTACATTTAGTAGTTGTTTATTTTAATTTATTAATCAATGTCACTTTTGTTTTGTTGTTGACAGCTCCATATTTTAAATATTTTTTTTTGTATAACACAAAATTTATAAGTTGTACACCTCCTGAAATACGAGAAAATGCACAGCAATTAATGGATTAATTGTTGCCTGAAAAGTCAAAAGATCTTTATATGAAAGTATATGTAACATTTGAAATGTCAATTGACGCCATTGCGCCAATTATGAATGTATTGAATTTTCAAAATGAAATAAAGTTATTTAAATGGACTCTTTAATGTTCGTAATATTATTAGATAAAATCTCTTGGGTCTAGTAATTCGTCTTCTAGAAATAGTTTTAATCAAACTATCTCACGTTTTCCAAAAAATATAAGTATGTTCATTATTAACTAGTAGTTAATAATGAAAAATTATTATCTTGTCACTTGAGAAATTTGATTTCACAGCATACTAATATACACTATAATGCAGGCA
>JAHWXV010264861.1:0-13343 GCA_024586415.1 Phrixothrix hirtus | reverse complement strand
GTGAACGCTCCCATTTAATTTCATTGTGCAACTTTTTCACGGAGTGACGGCCGTCCTCCGGTCCTGACACGGCCCGGTTATGTGTGTGTCTACCTTAAGACCGGCTACCCGACTACTGGCATAGAACTCTGCTAGCTGTTGACGCCACTCGCCCGCATGTCGTATTCCTAGTCAAATGGCGCCAAATTCTGAAATTCAAATCTTTGAGGTATACGAAAAGCAATAAATTTATTTAAAACCATAGATACCGCTAAGGACTGCTTCATCATGCCGTATTTTTACATAAAAAAATTAGGTGAAAGTTCCCAATTATTTTGTCAACATGCGTTCCTCTGCGATTTTGACTAATTTTGCATGTTCTAGACAAGTAATACCTAATGGGCACGTATTTTTAATCATAACCGATGCGCCCTTTTAAAGGGTGAAATTACCTTCAACTTTGAAACTGTACTATGCCAAATTTTTAGTTTTACACAGAAGTAGTGGTCCGAATTAAATTAAATAAATACCCAAATGCTTACGCTCGTGAAAAATACAGCCATAACCTTTTCGATGGGTATATTCTATTTGAGGAATGAGAAAAATTATAACTGACATAAGTACTCTCTACTTTAAGAAACTTTGGTTGAAAAAGTCAAAAAAGAAATCAAAATAAAGTTTTGGGTTTTTGTATTTTCATTAAAGACTCATTTAAATGAAATTTCTAGGATACATCGCTGTAAAACACCAAGCTACGTATACTTAACCGAGTTATAATATTGTTTTTACATTCGGTATATAGGCATATATAGTAGGATAAGATGTAGGTTATGTTAAAACTCACGTATCTACTTAAAATCCCTCAATAAGGTCTACCACCTAATTCATACACAGATGTAACAAGCTTTAGTAATGAATTTACATAAAAAATTATGAACAACAATTTTAATAATATCATATTATGTAAGAGAATTAATCATAGAATTTTTTTAAATATTTTTCTCTTGTCAAAGCATCCATCATGAGAAATTCCCTTGAGAAAGTATACGTTAATCTGTAAATGCCCCTCCAGAAGCAGTTGATAAAAATAATATTATTGTTTATATTCCCTAGAATAATCAACCGAATTCAATCAATTTTATCATATATCAAAATCTAAATAGGGAACTAACCGCATCTATGGCTGGATGTCAGGAACGTCAGTGAATCTGTGCCCTTCCAGTGAACTGTGGAATCTGGAAATTTTCAAACAGCACAGGTGAGTAGAGTAGATGATCTATTTTTGTAACAGATTTCTTAGCCTAATACCCGCAGACAATTATTGTTTCATCTGCAGGTCCATTTTCTCTGAATAAAATCCCGCAACCTTCTCAGTACTTCACAATAATACTCTTCAATGAACATTTGTCTTTGTGCAGTGAATTTGTGTAGAGCTATATCTCTTTGATCACATATACAAACAGGAATTGCGTCTTTATATGCGCATGAAATTGGAACTATGATGCCTGCAAGAATTTCAACATTTCCATAAATCATTTGCAAATTTTACATAAAATTCGTTGTTAGTGCTTTAAGTTTCAGTACAGAAAAGCTCTATCGTTTTTATAATATTAGCGAATAACTATCGTGTAGTAATTTACTTATATCCTACCTAAAATATGTGTAAACACGGTTATTTGTGTGAGTACGACCAAACCATGCCACAAATGGCACTCCTCGGCTATTCGGGAAATAAAGCTGTCACACCTCGCATTTTGCCAAATTTAATCTAAGGGATTATCATATTATTATGTTTATATCTTGTCGTTTTAGACGATTGCAAACTATCAAATTTCCCTTTGTAACCCAGAAAGTAATACTATTCGATTTTCAGCTGATCCGATCTTTAAAGTCGAGCAGTCTTATTGAATTCACTGCTTGAGTTGCAGTTTTACACATGTGTTTGAGAGTCAATCTAAGTTTCATTAATAGTGACAAATTTATTAATAATTCTAGTTGTATTATTTTCAAAACAGTTTAGGTACTAGCGAAAATTGCACTTGAACGCATTTTTGATCGAATGCAACCTGTAAACATTACGAGAACTACTTCGCATCTGTATTGTGGATTTTGATTGATTTTGTTATAGTGGAACGAGTGGTATTTGTGTTAGCTGATCATATCACTGTATACAAATTTGGCAATCCAATTGTTTACAGTTCTAAATAATAGAGCATATTTGTTAGAAATCTTCAGCACGAGGTAGACCTGGGGCGCTGTTTGAAAATGCAAATTTTTGTTATTCTCTTACTTACAATTTTGTTAGGCTACGCATTGTCTAGCATTGTAGATGTTTATAGATTGTTAAAGTCTACACTTGTAAGGCTTTTCACTTATGTTCTAAATAAATCTATTTAGCAGTCAGACTACGTGTTTTGTATATGAGAAATATTCATCATTTTAAATATTATTTACATCAATCCTATACTATAACAATAGATGTCTCTGCCATTATATATCATTATGTAACCGCACTTGGTATTGGATTGCATTCCTAAATGGCATGCCAGGTCTACATTGTGCTAAATATCTCTAACAAGAGTGAAATCGCGCTACACGAATGCCTTTGGAGCGGTATTCGTTATGCCATGTGAATTTTGTGGTAATTAGTCTTGCAAACATTTATATCCTGTTAAAATTTACATTTGTAGAGCTTTACACCTATGTTGTATTCTTATTTGACTAGAATTCAAACTATGCGTTTTGTGTAGGTCGAAATCTTCATTATTTTCTTTTTATTCACACGTTTATCACAGCTCCTACAAGTATCAGTGATTTCTGACTCATAATTGGTACTACCAGATTGTTTATCTTCACCTTTATGGAATTGTGGCACATCATTAGGGTTGTTGCGATCTATTTGTTTTCTATTTCTATTATCGTCACCATGTTCTGGTTCTAACAAGTCATCTACACATATAATTTTGTTTGGTTCAGCTTGTAATTTTTTTACAGGTTGTCGTGCTGGTTCATCATATTTAAGCTTACTTAACAATTCTTCGAAGAGATTATCCAAGACCTTGGCATGTTCACTTTGAGAACTGTCATTGATTTCCGGTAACATGTTCAAAACTATATCACTATTTTTGGACAAATTCATATACTATGAACACCTGCAATAACATTGCGTTTTGTTTTTGGTAATATGGCATTCGTAAGTATTGTTAAGAACTGGGGAATTTGTCTTTGGAAATACTTGACTCTTTACAACCAGCATGCTGAGAATTTTACTCCTTTGAGGGGTACAAAAGATGCTACATAAAGTTGTTTTATACCATATGTGTAGTTAGGCGGAAGAAATATAAATTCAGTGTTACTGTTTAAACAACACTTGACTGCTCTTAAAGACATTTTTGAAGAAAGGTTTTTTCCAATTAAACGCTTTCGCCCTCGAAACATTTTAAAATATTTTACAGCTACCGTTCTAACCCAATTTTCAAAATGGAATGAGTCAAACCATACTAAAATGCTTCTGCTGTACCGAGTGTATTTTGCTCCATATATGGTATTTGTACCATAAAGATTCTGTTCTTTATATAGAGTATACAATCGTATATGTTAGATGCTGTAGTTTTAGTTTCATTCATTATTATATCATGATAGTTCACCTTTCTCTTGATGATAAGACCAGGTTATCTAATTGCAATTGATAATGCATTCCGGAACCACAGTTTAAATAGTCTGGATAAAATTGCCGAAATATTTATTCGAATTTTCTTTAGATTCACGAGTCCTTGATCTGTTAATATTTTGGTACATTCTGATTGTCAACTGCTTTTATAACGCTTCAGAACGCCTTAATCAAAAATCAGGAACTAGCACATTGTTTTTGAACTTTCGCACAGCTGTTCCTCTACTGTCCAAATAAATCTTAATAATCGCTTGTGGTTAAAGCTATCTAAGCGTAACCCTAATTTGAACACATAATCAATCTTCCGTATAAACTCTTCCACAGCCTTACTGAAAACAGTTTGATCGCCAAGTAACCTTATTTAGGGATTTTACAGGGTTTGTAACTTGAAAGTTTATTTCGAATTTCAATTTTAGCCTTTCAATGTCTTTCTTATATGGTTTCAGCTTCTTCTTTCCCTAGAATCAGGAATATTGGTACACGGCATTGTATCTAGTCACCCCAAAGACTTAATGTGAACCTGCGATTATCAAAATAAATATAATGGAAATTCTAGAAGTAAAATAAATATGCAAAAACCACTCGAATGTTAACCGAACACATAATATTAGTAAACAACAACAAAATAGATACCCTAATTCACCAACAGAAAATTACGCAGCTACATTCATCACCATCAGAAAAATTAATTGCCATGACCTAAATAGTGACAATTTAAAACTTAGTAACTACGTCTATAACTATAGTTATGAAACATAGTAACATAATATAAACTGTTATTGTCCTAATAACAATCAATATTTAAATTACAATCCAAACAACTTTTACCCACAATTGGTTTGTTTTCGTCCCAGCATTTCTTTTCATCTCATTTGACGGTAAACGAAGCTGGAAATAAATGTTTTTATTGTTGTAATTTCCAATAAAAACTAATTAGGGTAAAAGCAACGATGATTAACCATTTGAGGGATTTTTTCAAAAAAATATATTTGGTATAACTAACTTATTTTATTAAATAAATTAATGTGTGCATGCATACATAGTTAGAGAAATGATTTCGCTTTTAAATGCTGTTTATGTTTTTGTATTTTAATTATTTGAAGTTTTAATCTATTTGTGTCCCTACCGATTCCTGTAGTTACTAGCCATGTAATTAACCATAGTAAGTAGCATGGTGCCGGCCCCGACTGGTATAGTTGTTCACATGTTGCCCCTGCAACCAAGGGACGCAGGTTCAAATCCGATCGAGGTCAGTAAAGTTTTCAGCGGAGAAACATTTATAAAACGTGACTTCTTCGCGGTTAAAGAAGTAAAATCGTAAGACTCGTGTCAATGTGATGTTTGGTACGTTAAAAACCCTTACTGGCGGTGGAACTCCTCCAGATTCGAAAATTGCTAGTGGGCACAGCAAAATGTCTATATAACAGTTCTAGTCCAAGAGGGTCAAGGGAAATTCCGCATCCCGAACCCTCAGCCACAAAAACGAACAAGCAAAACAAACAAAAAGGTAGCATAGTGACGAGACTATTATTAGCCAGAAGTTAAAGCTTTACCTTAGGTAAGTTAAATTAGCCTAAGTTAAATAAAAAATTATTAAAAATATTTTATTTTAGAACACGCTAAATAAATTCGAACAAAACTAGCAACAATCATAGGAACGTATCTTTGGCATTGTCATTAAACATGTAGGAGTACAATACATTACTTTGATTTTAAATAAACTAGACAAGTAAACATATCTTCAAGCATATCGCCTGAAAACAATTTTTTTTGGAACAATCGGGATGATATGCTTTTCAACAAGTTGGACATTTAATACCAGTTTTAAAAGGTGTGATATTATTTGCGTGTGAAAAACACTATCCGGTAAATTTTCTTTCATTTTTCGAAGACATAATCTGATGTGCTTTTTGAATGGCAACTGGTTCTAATAAAATATTTGATAATATTTTTTCCTACTGCCTCTTTTCTTCAGTTTTGATCAACTTGCCTTTTGTTTATTAAGGAAATCTTCTATAAATAGCTTAGGCTTAGCAATATCGATCTTGGAAATACATACTGCATATTATCAGACTGAGTCTCATCCTTATAACTAGACGCTTAAGCTTTATCACTATTTCCAGTCTCTTGAGGTAAATATCTTTTTAATTTCGTTTATTTTAAGAATTTGTATTGTATTCCGCAGTTTTAAGTTGCTTGCCGTTTTTCTGTTTTTCTAACCTGCCCGCTCTTCTTTTTTCTTTGGGTTCCTCCAATTTTAGTTAGGTTTCAATTTTTCTAGATCAATTTTTTTCTAGCGGAAGAAGTTAGAACGGGTAAGGTAATTTTTTCCTTTTATTTCAGGAGTAACTAGACAAGTGAAATAGCTGCTCCTTGTCACATTTTTCCCAACTGAATCTGGTAAGCTGGCTTGCGCTAGCTTGATCAATAAACTTAATATTAGTCTATTTTTGGCAATGCCGTTTTCAGAAAATAGTGATATAGAGGGGTTGTTTGGAAAATTTTCATCAAAGGCAGTTACTTCAATGCCATATTTTGTTACCATTGGTACAATTTTTAAGTTAGGTACTTCTTTCCTTGTCCTTCCCAGCATACTTTATTATTTTTTCCAGGTTCCATTACTTCATCGTTAACGAATTCAGGTACTTCTATTATTAAATTTGTATTAACATAGAATGCTTGGACTTTTTCGCAAAACAAGTTTGTCTCATTTTCTTCTGCATTTTTGTCATTTTTAAATTCACAATATATTTTATAAATCATTAAAAATAATTCCCTATTAAATAGGCTGATTCTTGACATTTTTTTAAAAGCTTATAATCCTCTTTCACTATTTCTTTGAATTTGGTTTCTGTGAAATACTTCTTTGCATCTTCTGTTGGCACTTCTTCCATCTCTGGGTCTTGCGAATGTTTTCTAATACTACATTATATATAATCTGAAGCAGATAATGGCATATGAGTAATATGTCCTTCTACCAACAAAATGACTGGAAAATTAATCCCCCCTCATTCTTTATGTGAGAATAAAACACATTCCCCATATACTCATAAAATGGATTGCTTGATTTTATCAGACACGCGGCTTTGGGTATATATGACTATAGACGGTGTTACCTGACCATCGGCAGAAAACGTGAATATAACTGTAATATTTTTTGTGAATAAAGGTCAACGCCTCTAAAAGTTTGGGAAGCGTCATTAAGAATATTTTCGAAACCCGTTTTATCCAAATTTTGAAAAATGCTTTCATCTAACCCCTACCGGGAAAATTATTTCGAAATTGATTGTTTCGAGTGTTTTCATGCAGAAATTTTTTAATGGGTCATTTTATGTCATCGTCAAGATTGAGGCATGCTTTTTTATGGCCGCTTAAAATCCACTTCACCAATTGCTGTTATTCAATGTTGGTTAACACTAGGGATGGGCTAAAGGTGGTTTCGCTTCTAACTTTGCACAGGGTCTGAACTGCAGATTTATGTCCCGACATGCCGTTTTCTATTGTCGACGGAGCTTTTGCTACATCTTATTCTGTAAAGCGGTTTTCATATTTACTACTTTTCTGTTTACTTTTGGCATGTTTATTATGCATAATTTTCTGCTATAGGATACCTGCAGAAAAAAATAAGGAATTAGTCATGGGTAGCATTTCTGCTCAACAATGATTTATCATATATCAAATCAAATGGAACATTGTTGTAAGTTATATTTCTGTTGGCAGAACTGCCGCAGTTAAATAGAAAATTATCTAGTGGATAGGTTTATTAAACTTTTAAACGATCACAAATCGTATTATGATTTAAACTGATATATGTAGTTATTGCCCAACTAATAACTACAGTTATTGACAGATAGCCATCGACTAGCTTACAATGAAAAACTGGCCTTATAAAAAAACGAGAAATGGTGACAAAATCTACAAAAAATGTTCAAAGAATACACACGAGTAAAAAGAACAAATACTACAATTATTAGATTGGTACCGAATAAATACGTACCTATAAATTTATGAATACAATCATTAGCCACTGAAAATTGGAGGGCAAAAGTTAACCGAGGATATAACTAACCTATAAGGTTGCATTACAGCAATGTTATCAAATGTTTAAAATATTTATTGTTTTAGTGAGTTCGTTCAAAATCTTAGAATTGATAATTATTTCTATAGTGGCCAATAAACTATGGAATAACTTTGAAAGTCTGGTAAAATGATGCATTATTAGCAAGTACAAACGAGCAAAGTTTCTATAACAAAAGTTAATACCGACCAAGAAAAAAGTAATGGTGAGTGGTATCACTATATACTCCAGTACAAGCATTCATTCCCTGTGGTAAGCTTAGTATGAAATAGTGTGTCTTTCAAGTGAGCTAACGTATGAATATCGAACCGATCATATCCCAGACATGTATCGTTGGCGAAAGATTCGATGATTGTGCAGGCCAGAGCAACATTTACAACTGAGCTTGTTATAAAAGCTACCTTATCACTTTGGCACTGTGTGACTGTGCACTATTTTGAAAAAGATTATTTGACGGCTTAGGCATGATTGGTATTAACGTTGACGACAAGACATCATTAATGTAACGCTGTGCATACAATCTAGTTGGAATAAATATTAGACGTGACCTTTGTCCAAAGTATATTGCACACAAAGTTATGGCACCATGTGCTAAGGCTGTATGATGCCATTCACGGAATTGCAATTTCGTCTTTCTGCTCCATATTAATTGACTCATGTTTGAAGCTGTAGTTGCATTCACTTTTCACATTGTCTAGTATTACCTTCTTTTAATATACAGTTAACGAAAGGCGCTAATTTTGATGGTATGGATGTGGTATAAAATACTTACTGTTTCTGTATATTAATACTATTGATATATTATAGTTCAGAGCTCTAGTCAGGTTCACCGTTATTGGAAACTATGTCGGAGTGCATTTTTCTAAGTAATCTGTCGTTGCGAGGATTGTTCTTTAGCAGAAACCTCCCTGTAGGACAATGACTCTGATTGCTTGTTTATACAATGTTGTACATATTCGAGCAACTGCTTGTGATCTCGATTTAATCTCTTACCGATTTAGAAATGACATAGGTAAGTTGCCTTCAAGCTGTTAATTCTATTTCTACAAAATCCGAAGTGCGGAAAAATTGACCACGTCCGTTTAAGAGGCACTTCTAATTGCAAGTGACAAAGTTACTGAAATGTATATAAGGAAGCTTTCGAATTCACAGAAAATTGAAAATATTTCTTAATATTTTATTAAAAATTAATCCAAATTTCAGACGTTAACTGAAAATCGATAAAGACCAAATTTCCGCCTTGTTTAAAAATAAACCACAATTTAGTGGAATTTCTAATATGAACTATTGTTTTGACGTATTTTAAACAAAAATGATTGTATTAGAGATCCGTAAAGGGTTTTATTAACAAAGTAAACTTTATTTTGTTTTAGTAGCTGCATAACCTTAAACTTGGTTGTAAGAGATTTTATTTGTATCTTGCAGGCAAAATTGTTTATAGTGGCCCTTGTATTATTTTCTTAGTAAGTTTCTTAATAACCGTGATAAGAGATAAATATTTATCTAAATGCATAGCTACTAATACACGAAGCTTAGATATATTAAAATTGACGTTACTTGAAGTAAGAAATATTAATAGAGTAATAAATAGAAAGCTTAACGAATGTTCGCACAAGCAGATTTGTAAAATAATACTTGATTACGAACAGAATAATAAACAGGTAATAAGTGCTCCTCAGCAGTTTTAGAGCATAGCAAGTTAGAGGAAGTTTATGACATGTGTAGAAATTCTATTATGTTAATTATTTTGTAATATAAAACTATTCCATTTAAGCATGAATATCATTTTAACGCACTTCTACAATTTTATATAAGTAATGTAATTTAAGCAAAATCCTGTCAGAGAGAACACCAGAAGAATGATGTGAAGATATTTTAAGTTTAGCGATACAAAGAGCTATCTAAACTTCAGAGATGCTAAACTGTAAACCAAAAAAGTGCTGAGGTAAAATGACCAAAGAGATAAGGAAAGGTTGAATCCTGAAAATCCATATAAGCTAACTGAACAGAAAAGATCCTTCTTTTAACGAAATTCAGCGCATTTACAATAAACAGGTTTAGCTGCATGAGAAGAATCGGTGTTGTAAATTTAAAGAGTTGCTATATTTTTTATTTTTTTTTAAACATAACGAAATAGATCTACTGTAATTGCAAATATATTATTCTAGACACATTTTAAAAAGCGATAACTTTCGTTTTGTATATTTTAAAGTTACAGGAGGAATAATGTAAAATTACCTTAAAGGGTCCCTTGATAAACAATTAAAATTCAGAGCTATTAATCTTACACTCTCGGTTTTATAGGTAAAGATTTACTACTCCCGAGTGTATTATTTCTGTCATACAAACCACAAATTAACACAGATTAGAAGTTGTATTCTTTACATTATTGCTTACTAAATGGTAGCAGATACATTTGTGAAATTAAAAATCTTATCAAACCTAGTGATTTAAATTTTAATACAATAGAGCAGAATCGCAGAACAAAGCCAGTTTTAAAAACTCGAAAGATTCAATATAAAAACTTAAAAATTGGCAAGATAAAATTTTGCATGCCTGATGTAATTTGAATGCATGATTGATGATTTCGCTTTCATTTTAAAGTAATTTCTATACCCAAAATGTTTTATTATTAGACGTTAAGTTGTGCAAATTGGAAAGGGATTTTAAAATAGATATCAATATTTTGTTTTCAATCGACAAGATTATGTCGCAATATTTTTAAATTGCGTTTGCCAATAATAAAGAATTAATATAATTAAATGTTTATTTGCCATCAAAATTTAAATTATGGGAAAATTTTGTACGTGATCTTACTATGCGTAGGTTTACATAATAGAGGATTGATGGATTATTGCGGCACCTCATTGATCATCCTAGTTCTACATGCATACCCAATTTTGGCTTTTATAGTACGTTTAATTAGATTTTGCAAGCTAAATTATCTTAATTTCTAATTTGTATGGATAAACAGTTCCTATTAACGAATTTTCTTAACATCTAATCATTGTTCTCTTAAATGTTAAACAGAATTAACGAGACAAATTACATCAGCTGTGATTATTTTTAGATTTTAGTGTGTCTTAAGTCATTTGTCATTTTTAAATTAGCAAAATACATCAACAATGGACGTAAAATAAGCACAGTATGCCCTTTTCATAAAATTTGTATGGACTCATTGCACACCTATATACAATGCCATGTAGTTTGTTCGAATAGATTGATATAATTGATATAACTAAAATAGCATTCGCCAAGAACCTAAAAATGTTTACGAGAGCGAAGTCGTGATTTAATATCTCAGATTGAAGTTATTTTCGTTGCAAGTGCGCTGTCACCCTATGTTTCAGGCATGAGATCGATTTTACAGATCAAGGTGTAAGCCGAGTTCTGTCAAGCAGATCGCAGGCCTGAATTTCATAGCGCATAAGTATTGAACAAAATATTTTTTGTGTTGATTCAGGCATATTCACAAAAAACACCAATTTGCTGTAAATTTTGTGGTTAATTGTGACAGTTGTCAAAATAGTTATATAGTTATATAAAGTTTAGTTAGTATAGTTATATCAAGTTTATATTATATTTAGTTACACTCGGGGTACTGTAATTGTTGCGGGAATAGGTATGAAAACACAATGAAAATACATCAATAATACTTCTATTGTTTTTCAAAATATTCTCCCTTAAAATCAATACAGTTTTGCATGCGTTCGAGCCAGTTGTTGAAGCAATTTTTCCATTCCGAAGATGGTATAGCAGAAATGTGAGCTTTGAATGCTTTCACGGCATCTTCAGGTGTTGAAAACGGTTCCACGAATTTTATTTTTGACAACCGGGAATAAAAAGGAATCATTTGGGCTTAAATCAAATAATCAACAGTTTGTGATGCTGTGTGACGATGGATTATCATGGTATAAGATGATCCGACGTTTTACATTAGTTTTTCTGATTTCATTGATGACTTCCGATAAGCAAATTCTTGTATTCCAATCAGTATTGATCGTGCGACAATACTCTAAAGCGACAGTAGCAACGTGACCAGTAACACTGAAAAATGTTGCGACCATTTTCTTTGAAACACTTCGTGAACGGACAATTTCTATTCCATTCAATTCATTTTGAAATACGCAAACGCGTGACTGTTGCTGTGTTTCTGGCTCATATGAATAAATTCAAGTTTTGTCGCCTGCACTCATGTTATAAACCAGCATTTCTTTGCTCCATTGAACACGGTCCACTTTTTTAGCCTCCATCAAATTGCGTGAAATCCATCGGGCACATAATTTTTTTACACTTAAATGGTCATGCAAAATTGTTGATATTTGTTTGGTGTCAATGCCAAAGGTCAATTCTATTTCACGGTAAGTCACATACCGATCCATCTCAATCATCTCACGTATAGCATCAATGTTTTTTGAAAAAATAATAGTTCGCGGAAGACCTTTGAAAAATTCCTCCCTGGGACTACTACGAATAAGCTTGAATTCTGAAAACCGGCGATAAATTGTTGCTTTGGATGGTGCATCGTTACCAAAATCCGAAACTAGACGATCCATAGATTGTTGTTGAATTTAATTATTTTTCAAGTAATAAAAAATTATTGTACGAAAATGTTCGCGATTTAATTCCATTCTTGTCAATAGCTGTGTATTTTACTCTTAAATACAAACGTTACCAAACGATGTTTTATTCAATTGTCAACGCTATATAATCTAAAAGACACATATGCGACTTTGTGGGTTATGTATTTTAAAACATCTGT
The DNA here is from genome assembly GCA_024586415.1 of Phrixothrix hirtus. Lineage (NCBI taxonomy): Eukaryota > Metazoa > Arthropoda > Insecta > Coleoptera > Phengodidae > Phrixothrix > Phrixothrix hirtus. Next base: position 854 of record JAHWXV010264861.1, on the reverse strand, counting down.
GAAATAAATAAGTCGTATACGCATACTCACGTTATAAGACTTTTAAGAAAATAACAATATATACTGGCGATATCGAAACGAAACTAAAGGAAGTTACTAGGAAGTGTTTCTAAAACTTTCTGGAAATGCTCTGTAATAGTGGAATTTATTAAAGTTGTAATTGATCATTTTCATGAAACTTTAAGTTCTAAGTATATAATAGCAAATGCAAATTATTTCATTTAGGGTATTGAATGACAATTCAACAAGTTTCGGAATAAAGCGTTATCCCATCATCAGATACATAAAAAGTTTTTTACAAGAATTTAATTAAAAGTCTAATGAAAGGAATGAACTGTGTTAGATTAAGATTAGAATTTATAAAATTAACCTGACAGAATAAATGAGAATAAACATAGTAACAGAGTTTGAATTAATGATTTGTTTAATTAATTCTTAATTATGTAGGTCTCACCGAGCAAAATAAAATAAACACTTTAATGAAGAAATCATGTATTAAAATAAAATAAAGATGGTTGACATAAACTTTCTTAAAACTAACATAACTTGCTTAAGTGGTTCTCTGCTAAGAAGTTAAGTAATAATTCATGTGCGCGTCTTCGCGCTATCCTACTCCTTCCTTCAAACTGACGTCATCTAAATCTTTACAGTGCCATCTACATCGTAAGGCTATAACTAACTTAGAAATAGTTGGCGCGTTATTTAATTTAAAATCTTGTCGCCCACAACTCGTCCAACCTGACGGAGATTGCATCGCAATTTCACAAAATACAAAATGCATAAACAAACTTAAAATTACATTTTAATTAAACAACTTATCTCTATAATTATTTTAATTCAAAAGCTATAAAATA
>JAHWXV010264843.1:0-11016 GCA_024586415.1 Phrixothrix hirtus | reverse complement strand
TCAAAAACGTATTTAATATATATATATATATATATATATATATATATATATATATATGTATGAATAAACAATTACAGGGTTTATAATAATAATTGGTTATTCATTCACCATTTGGTATAACAGTAAGGAAAAACTTTGTAAAGAATAACCTTACTAGATGAAATCACAAGTCTTTCATATTATGTATAAGGTATAAGGCTGTAGATGTCAACAAAGGGCAACTGCTTACAATATGATTTATGTCCAGTATTTCAATACCAACTTAAGCTTTAGCTTACTTAAACCTTGCTCTGTGTCCATCGGCAAAATTTTACAAGGGTCTTCTATTAATTTTTGCTTAAAAACATCAGTGAAAGACAGTTCTTGTTTCTAAGAGTTGTTTTGTGAAAAATCTTCTAATAAGAAGTTTTCACGCCAAGTAGGTTTACGCGATTTCAATCTTTTAATCGGTGAATGCTGTAGGTCAATCGAAATAAGATACCTACCTGGTGACTTGATATATTTGTCCTATTCTATTTTCATAGCATCGACTAATATGTTAAGGAACATTGTTGGACAGAACTGGTAACCAAGGAGTAGGTGTTGACTTCAGTGTCCCAGAAATAGTCTTTATAGTTGTATTTAACTGAGTATCAATTTTTCCAACATGAGCTAAATTCATCCATAGTGGGCAATAATATTTTGCAGTAGAAAAAGCTAATGTCAAACTAGCAGTACATAGTGTTTCTACATTCGCCCCCCAGCTTGATCCAGCTAATTTTTGCTTTATATTATTACATGTTTTCTATTTTTGTCTTAACTTCTCAATATGTTGATTATATGTCAACAAAGAATTCAAAGTAACACCAACCTATATTGGACTGAATTAATGTTCTACTAATTATTGTTCATTTGAATTTTTAGTATGCGATTCTTTTGATGATTATTTAAATGAAAACAAGTACTATAGTTTTTTGGGTACTAGGGAAAAGACACCATTTCTTTAAATATCAATACCTTCCTTCAAATCTTCGTTAAAGTCCATTTTAATATCATTGAAACCTAATCTTTGTACGTATAAAGCTATATCATTTGCATATATGAATTTACGTCCTTTTGTTCCAGATATATCGCTTATGTACAGATTGAAAAGGATTGGTGCCAAATAGAACCTCGTGGTAGACCATTGCTTTATTTTCCAAACTTACTGGTTTTATCTCCCACAAATAGTCTAAAAATTCGATCAGAAAGCATATTTTCTAGTTATTTAACCACTCTAACACACGATATTACTTTGTAAAGTTTATGAAGTAGTTCATCCTTCCAAACCGTCTCATAGGCAGCAGCCAAATCAACAAAAATGACTTCAGATTTTAACTTTCTTTCGTCTATATGACTTATCAATGGTGAAACTTAATTACAGCAACTTCTTAAACTGCGAAAATCCGTTTTTTCCACAGGTAATAATTTTTCAATAACTGGGCATTTTCTATTATACAAAAGTCGTTCTAGAAGTTTATAGGTAGTAGATCCAAGACTAATTGGTCTATAACTGGCTGTACCATCTCATATTTTACCAGGCTTTAAGATTGCAACTATTTTCTCTATTTTAAAATCTTTGGGCAATTTACCTGAAAGCAAAATATCATTAAAAGTTCAATTAACCAATTTAAAGCATAATTTCTCACATTTTTAACAAATTCTGAGTAGATTCCATGAAAATCGGCGGCTTTTCTGGTTTTAGGTGACGCTAATGCAATATTCATTTCTTTTAATGTTAAAGGTTTGGATAATTCTTTAGAACGTCGTGTTGCCTTCCTCAAAACCTTTAAAGAATTTCTCATTTTTCTAACCAAGCTTCTTTAGGTATTTTGACAGCATTAGAGACGTTCATAAATCTTGTTACTACACACCTAGGAGAAACTTGATCTCTAGAATTTTTGACCTAGTAGCTGTGCCCAACTTTTTCAGTATGTTCTAGCTACTACGACTAGAGTGAGTAAAATTCATGAGATTATTCCACTTGTCCTTTCTTTCTCTGTTTATGGAATTTAAAATTTTATCAGTAGTTTCTTGGGTTGGATTGATCTTGTTGTTCTAAAGTTTATTAGTTTGTTTAGACCAGCCAAGAATATATCCTTTACGAAAACTTCTAGGAATAAATTTCTTTGCAGTGCTCTTAGCTAATTAATGAATACTGCATCATCTATCTAATATTTCAATCAACGGAATTCATAAAACCTTTGCAACTTGCCTTTAGAAAATTCCCATGAGGTTTTTCTTTTCCAATAAAGAAACTGGAGGATGTTGTAGGCCAATCTTTAACAAAGTTGGTCAGTGTTGCTTATGTGGAAAATCATTTAGTACTTGTCTATAACAACCAAGAGATTTATAATTTCTAGCTATGGTTACTACACATAAATCTGGATTATAGACTCTTTTCCAGCTTGCTGATCTAAAACTTTTCTTATATTTCGCATCATAAATTAATTAATAATGTTTGAGAATTAAACTAAAATCATTTTGAACATGAAAACTGTAAAAGAACAAAAGATTATTGATTCTGTTTAGTTTTTCAAATAAATTATAAAGAATCGAGTTTTTAGAATAAAGATATTTATTTAAAAAAAACGCAAATAGAACAACTAGTTAAAATCACAAACCCTTCAGGTATTCATAAGATATCCATTCGAAAACAAAAGCATTTCCGATCACTAGAAGGGGAAACCGTAACTGGAGATAACAAAATGTAACGGATGCAAAGCGAAAGATATACACAACGAAAATTTGATTACTTCAATGGCATTCAACAGTCCAAATAGTGCCTCGGAGCTACTTACCTTTGAATAAAGGTTATAAAATGTGTAGCGACGCAGAAATAGACGATTTTTTTCATTAAATTCAATTCTTAGATTAAAAGCTAGCATCGAATGTAAAGCAAAGTGACCAGTTCAAAAAAAGGACCACAAAATCTCGTAAGGTAACTGCTTGACTTAATATTGACCGCATTACATTGTTTGTTTGTTTTTGTGTGGTTTATTTTGTGACTGACACTTCGGAATGCGGAAATTCCCTTGACCCTTCTGGACTAGAACTTTCTTATAGTCATTTGGCTATGTCTACTAGAATTTTGCCGAATTTGGATGAGTTCTACCGCCAGTAGGAATATTTAACGTGCCATCACATTGACATGGGACGTACGATTTTATTTCCTTATCCAAGAAGAAGGTGCGTTCTCTACATTTTACTCCACTGAAAAATTTATCGACCTTGATTGGGTTTGAACCCGCTTCACTCGGACACAGAAGCAAACATGCTAACCACTACATCAATCGAGGTCTAAAATAGGATTAAATCTTTACTAGTTTGAAGATCTTAATTCAAAATTATAACAAGATTTACACATCAATAGTGCTAATAGATTAAAGGTAAAGCAGATTATAATGTTCATTTTACACCTGGCTAAAGCGAACGTTCAAGTAAAAATCATAATATTCATAGTTCAATTAAAATACGATATATGAGCTCGAGAAATAAAATTTCGATAAAGACGAAATAAATTAGAAACTAAATCACAGCGTATTAAATTAAAATCAAACTAGTGGTTACGGGAAAGGCAATTAAGTTATAATAAATCATAATAGTGTAACGGAAATTAGAAACAATAGAAATCTGATGGGAGATCAGTACCTTTATCTAGAATAAAATAGATGATGTAATCCCCAAATGGCTCATTGCAGTAACCGATATCTTGCAATTTAATTAGGTCAGCAATGAGTCATTGCATTAGAATTTATTACATCATTATTATTAGTAATATTCTGGGATATTCTTCAGTATTGTTCTAGAATTTATCTATTATATTAAAACAGCAGATTAAATTCTCTTAGTTAGTCTTTATTAGAATCTTGTGCTGTAAATTACCGATGCATATAAATATAAATCTACATAAATAGAAATATAAATGTTTGCTGTTAGTGGACTGTGAAATAAATATTTAACTAATTAAGTGTATATAAATAATTATAATTTTAGTGAATATAAATAAACGTTTTAAAACAATTAACTAGTTTCGTTACTTTGGTACCACGTGTCGGATTTGTTTTTAAAAGTTGAACTCACATCTATAATTAATTAAAAGCTAGTGTTAATTGTTTTTATACGCCAGTAACAGGAAGCGCCAAAAAACAAAATATGGAGGCGTTGATGGAAATGTTGCAAAAGATGCAAGATAAGATGGAATACAATCAAACTAAATTACAGGAAAAAATAGATTCCAATCAGAAAAAAATGGAATTCAATCAAACTAAATTACAAAAAAATTTGGTATCCATGAATTAAAATCAAAATAAGCTGCACGAGGAAATTACAAATAAATTAAAAGCGGAAATGTTATCCATAATGCATGTCAAAGTAAAATAGAAGAGGGGGTGGAATCCAATCAAAATAAACTATAGGATCAAATTGAATCACACCAAAATGCATTAAAAGAAGGAATTACAAACAAGTTAAAAGAGGAAATGGAATCCAATCAAAATAAATTACAAAATGAAACTAAGGCAAGCCAAAATGCACTAAAAGAAAAAATTGCAAACAAATTCAAAGAGGATATGTTATCGATTAATGCAAATCAAAATAAATTGACAAAAGAAATAGAAGATGTTACCAATGAGACGACAACGAAATATGAAGTAGTATCTAAGAAGTGCGACGAACTACATCAAAAGTTTATTCTTCTTACCATAAATAATGAAGTCAGCATGATCAAGAAGGAGGCGTCACTAGTTCCTCATGAAAAATCAAACGAAGCAAATATAACGCAAGTAGAACATTTACCTGTTATTGAAAATGGCATGCCAAGTACTAGAAGACATGTTAAAGCACCAACATATGATGGAAAGACATCTTGGATCAATTATTATAAACAATTCATGGCAGCCGAAACATCAAATCGATGGTCTATTGAAGAAAGGGCAACTGCCGTAATAGTGGCTCTACGTGGGCATGGTTTAGACATTCTTCAAACAATACCAGACGATTTACAGAATAACTTCGGTTACCTTGTGTCACGATTGGAAATGCGATATGGAGATAAACATCTGCAACAGATCTACTGTGCCCAGTTAAGTATCGTGTACAGAAGCTTGGAGAGAACCCCCAGAAATTCGAAGCTGAAATTGTGCGGCTAGTAAGATTAGCATACCCAACGGCCCCAGAAAGTTTTATTGCACAAATTGGGGTTCAAACATTTGTCGATGATTTTAGGGATTCGGAAACACTTAGATTAGCACGTCCACGTCTCTTGGTTAGTGCATTGGCTCATGCACTAGAATTTGAAGTGGCCAAACAGGTATCGAAGGGCCATGTTCGTGTACAAGCTGTTGAAAAAGATAAAGATAGTACTGAGACTTTAGAAGAAATAATGTTACGATTACTTAAGATGCAAAAACCAACAGAACGTAAACTTCAATCCGGGAAGCGCAGTAAACAGGGGCATACACAGAAAAATTTTCAAAATTCTATGAGCAGTCTTGCTGATAATGCAAAACACCAAGGAGTCACCATCCAAGTGGCATCGTTAAAACATAAACCGGATAGTCTTTACATTAATGGATCTATTGCAGCGAAGAATTGCAAAATGCTGCTACACATGGGAGCAAGAATGACAATAGTAAACCCGAACGTTGTTGGGAATGGTAGATTATTGACGTCACAGCTGCGGTTACGTACGGCTGCCGGAAAGCGCGCAACCGTTCATGGCGAAGTTATTGCACACGTTGAGATCGGTTGTAGGAAGTTAACGCATCGAGTGCTAGTAGCTGATATTGTGGAACCTATTATATTAGATGTGGATGTAATGTCTGAGTTTGGCTTTGCGGTAGACTTAAAGAATCATGTCATACGAATTGATGATGAAGAGATGCCCATTAATAAATGAGATGACCATGCAATAAAAATAATCCTAGCCGAAGAAGTGATATTACCGCCAAGCAGTGCAACAATTGTAATGCGCCAACCGGATGGAGACGTCCGGGTAGGATATATAGGAATTTTAGGGACCAGCAACATAAATATTGGTAGTGGTATTTTGGCTGGAAGAGTGTTGATCGAGGTCAAGGAAACAATACCTGTTCGCTTGATGAATATCAATACCTTCCAGATGACTATAAAGAAGGACACTGAATTACGATCATACGCACCTATCTGATATGTAGTACGTTGCACAAAAGCCAGTGAGAAGATTTTGCCTGTAAAGAATTTATCTAAACTGCATGCCACACTCGAATGCTCGGATAGCGGGTTATCTCATGAGTAAAAGGCTAAAGCAAGTCAGTTGATATAACAATATGCCGATATATTTGCCATAGATGACTGTTTGAAAATGTTGTGATACAAAATAAATACCGGTGATGCCCAACCAAAACGTCAACGACCAAGGAGCCTGCCTTTGTCCAAGAGAGGCGAAGCTGATCAGATAACTAACGGCATGGCCCGCGAAGGGATAATAGAGCCATCCAGCAGTCCTTGGGGATCGCCAGTTGTACTGATTAAGAAGAAAGGTGGTAGCACCAGATTCTGTGTGGATTACAGACGTTTAAATAATGTGACCAAGAGGGATAGCTATCCCCTGCCCAGAATTGACACTTCGGACACGCTTCCTGGCTCCAATTGTTTTTCGACTTTAGATATGACAAGTGGATATTGATAAGTCGGTATGGAGTCTGAGCACCGGGAAAAGACAATGCTGTCTGGAGAATGCTCTCCATTGGATATGGTCTCTGGCAGTTCACTGTGGTGTCTTTTGGCTTGTGCAATGCACCAGCGATGTTTGAAAGGCTAATAGAATTGATCATGAGAGGACTGTCTTGGCAAACATGTCTAGTATACTCGTTATGGGAAAAACCTTCGACGAACATCTGGAAAATCTAGAAGAGATCTTTCAAAGACTACGAAGTGCACATCTACAACTTAGTCCGAAGAAGTGAAATTTATTTCAAAACAATGTGAACTACTTGGGTCATGTAGTCTCCGATAAAAGTGTGGCAGCTGACCGAAAGATAATTGAGTCCGTACAAGAATGGTCACAACCTAAAGATAAACATGAATTAAGAAGATTCTTTAAGTTATGCACTTACTATCGTCGATTTGTACGTTGACCTTCAGACACCGCAAAACTTACTGAAGAAGACAACAAACATGCATAACAGCTCCTATACTCAGTTATCCTAGAATAGTGGGACGATTTGTTTTAGGTATCGATGCTAGTCACGTCGGCATAGGTGCAGTGCTATTGCAAATTCAAGACGGACAAGAATGAGTAATTGTTTATTTTAGCAAAGGGTTGTGGAAACCTGAGTGGAACTATTGTTTTACGCGCAAAGAATTGCTAGCGATGATAAAGGCCGTTGAACACCTTTATAAATACCTTTATAGACGAATTTTCTTATTAAGAATTGATCACGCAACGTTGAAACGGTTATTGCAGTTTAAGAATTCAGAAGGCCAAATAGCGAGATGGATTGAATGGCAAAAAGACAAACTACTCTTCACCCGCAGTCAGATGGAATAATGGAACGCATGAATCGAGCAAAGGGAAAATATTTGTCAGGAAATAAGACTACCGTGTGATTTGAAGTTTAGTAGTAACTCTGGAGAGTCGGAGGTCGCTGGAAATTCGTATGCTGAAATCCTACGAAGGTAACTAAATTCCATACATGGGAGAGTTCGCAATAACAACAAGATTGCCAACGATCTAATGAAAGTCCAGTATGATGTAAATTCCAAGATGGTAGGATGTTGATGTCATCAATTTAATACAATTGATGATTATCAACATATCTACAAATTTAATAAAATAAATGTATATAAGAATTCATAGATATAAATAAAGTAGTTTTAATTCCTTTAATAGTTAGAAGCATAATTTTAAGATTTAGGATAAGTAAAAATTTAATACGAGAAGCAGTAAACTAAATAGACAGGTCTTCGTGAAGATCGTGACGCCTTGAACAACCATCAAAGCGTAAACAATACCTGAAAAGTTTGCTTTGTTTAACTCTGTAGGTTTGTGTTTGTTTTTTCCATGCTTTTCGCTATTTTCATCATTATCTTGCAATTAAATCTTTAATTAATTTTACAGCTATTTTTCCCTATTTTTTCATATATTTCATGATCTTTTCTTTTCGGAGATTTTCTCAGTACACTGTTTTCGCTTATTTTTTCACGCCTTCTTCGCCATCATTTTCGCTTTCATTTTTTTCTTTCTTCTTAAGACATTCTTCTACCTATTATATCGTTAAATTGAAAGTATCAACAACTTAGAAATATTTTTGTGCATCTTAATGGCGCTTAATTTCGGCTACGTTAATGACTAGTTAATTTTCATTGGAATTGGTTATTCTAGATAAAAGTTCGCTGTGACTCCATATTTCAGGCCCAAGATCGATTTTACAGAGTGAGCTGCCAGCCAGGTCCTATAAAACAGTTGGAGGGACTGAACTGTGACAGCGCACGAGTATCGAACAAAATTTTTTGTGTTCATTTAAGCATATTCCGGAAAAATACTAATTTACTGTAAATTTTGCGATTAATTGTACAGTTATTAAAACCTCACAATTTACAGTGAATGAGTGTTTTTTCGTAATGTGCTTAAATGAACACAAAAATTGTGGTTCGATACTCGTGCGTTATCGCCTTTCATGCACTCAATCTGTTTTTCAGAACTTGGCTGACGCGTTATTTTGTAAAAGTCGATTTCGAGCCTAAAATTTGGGGTGACAGAACACTTGTGTTTAAAATAACTATTAAATACATCATATAAGTGAAAACCATGTTAATTACCATAAATAGGAGTAATAAACGGTTTTAATATTTAATAGGTACATTTTACTTTATCTAATATTATCGCGTTAATGATACTGTAAAAACCTAGCTGTTCACGTATGATCCACGTATGGTTTTTTCTTTGATCTAAAGACAACTGCCGATTTCATAGCTAAGTACTAACAGGGAAAGTCGCTTATTAAGGTAGAATTTCTTCTGCTGTTGCATTTTCAATCCACATGTGTCTGTAATAGTTGGAAATATTATAACAGAAAGTAATTGTTAAAATATTGAGATATTACATAAAGAAGACAGAACAAATGAAGGTAGAATATTGAGATGTAGTTAAAAACATGTCCAAACTTTGTTACAAAAATTATTCATGAGCTTCACAATTGGACGATATACTTTATAATGATATAAAGTTATTTTATTATTGCCATCCCAAACACAAAACTAAACTGTGTATAGGTGGGTTTGGTATTCTAGATTTAGCACTTTTGTTACCAGGTATGTTAAAACCATCGTTTAAAATTTTTTTTTCACAATCTTAAGATTTGTTACAGCAGTGGGACAAACACTTCGCACTAGTATATGGGAACAATATGTTTGTCCATTTTTGAATAATTACATTTTGTACAGTAACACTTTGGCTTCGTTTCAGAAATCCAAATGAGATCAATTATTTAAAAACGTTTAAATGTTTTCCTACAGAGTTCTTAATTTTAAATTTATTTATGGACTCCAATAATTTGCCCATAAAAAATTGCAAAGTTCAGCAAGACATGTAAAAAGTAAACCCGCAAACACTGAACAACTAAATATTTGTGTGGCCAGCTTTCCCTTCAGTTTCTTTAATTCCTCAAGGTATTGTGAAATTTTGACATTATGCTGGTGTTATCATTAACGTCTAATTTATACAATTTTTTATATGTTCAAATTTTGTTCCTTATCTATTATAAAATTTAACATCTTTATAAATCGCTTCGAAGACATTTGATCAAATGAGTTACGTCATAAATATCTATTATTAAATCTGGTCTCCACAATGTTGTCTTTTTATATTTCGGTGCTCTACAATATATCCTGGTCATACTTATTTGCGCTAAAAAAGTTTGGCGTAAGACAACACACACCTTGTTATTACCCATTTTAAATTTAATTTTAAGTTATTCCCATTGTTACCTTCCTATACACCTACACCGTAAACTCCAACATTAACTTAAAAGGGTAAATAATTCATCCATTTATTATTTCCTACATACGAGACTGGATCAATTAGTACCGTGTTTAAAGACAGGCGGCGTTTCTTAGGGAAGTAGATATTACCGTCGTATACAGCTATCTTTCGAACGACACCATACCAAATTTTACGCTGCTTCATATATTAGCTTTTATTTGGCAGCCGGTCGTGTGACACGTGTTTAGTGTCTTTCGATAAAATGTAAAAACATGCCAAGCAATAGAAACGAAGTTGAATGCTGTCTACGGGGACTCTTCACCATCTATCATCACCGTAAGGTATTGGCTCAATCTGTTTTTGATGAGGAATGACCTGGCTGCACGGCAGAAGCGGGCACCCAGACACTCGTTGAAAAGGTCCACGACATGATTCTCGCAGATCGCCAAACTAATTTGCGCGAAGTAGCAGAGGCCGTAGACGAGTCGTACGGAACGGCAATCAGTGATTTACTGGGTAAATTAAGTGTAAGAAAGCTCGGTGCGTACTGCGACAGCAAACTGTGAACAACGAGCGCATACGCCTATTACTGTCGAAGCAGTATTTGGATGTCTTCACGCGAATTTCGCAAGAGATTTTGCATCGAGTCGTAACCGCTGATGAAACCTGGATACATTATTATACACCAGAGAGCAAGCTACAATCCAAACAATGAATTTTTTAGGGTGAATCTGCTCCGAAGAAAGCAAAGACGGCCGCGTCGGCTGAAAAGATCATGGCCACAAGTTTTTGGGATTGGAAGGGTATAATCCCCATGGACCTTTTCAAGAAAGGAATAAAAATGATAGGGCAGTACTATAGTGAATTATTGGACAGATTTAATAAGAAATTGAATGAGATATGACCTCATTTGGCTAAAAAAATGTCTTGTTTTATCACTAGGGGGCGGAATATATGCAAAGTGCATATATATGCATATTTTGTAAATTTTATAATGAAATGCATATTTTTCACAAATTATTATTTTATGAGCA
>JAHWXV010264763.1:0-11094 GCA_024586415.1 Phrixothrix hirtus | reverse complement strand
GAATAATTAATTATAGATATAAATGTTTGTAAACCTAGGAGTTTATCTAATTTAAAAAGTAAACAAATTAATATAAACTAATTAAAAATTAGATAAATTAATAAGAATGTAAGTAAGTAAAATAAGTTAAGATAGTTGTATATATAAAATGAGATACCGCCATTTTAAATATGTACACGTTATAAATTTCGATTACCGAGTGAATGCAAAGCGCAGGATTGAAATAGAAAATAAAGTACGCGAGTGCAATAAAGATACCGTGTATCAAAACAGTATAAAATAAGCAACGAAAGCACGCTTAAAGGACATCACCTTCAACAGCGGAGCAAGCCGCATCGATATAACAACTTCGCATTTGACTGCGGGACTCCGCTTTCAAACGCGAAGCGACAGAGACACTCTGGTATCAACCTCGAACCGATTCACTTCATATTTGATCGCACTCCAGCTCCGATCGCGATACAATAAACCCAAAGTATGCTCTCGTATCAGGGCCTGCTTGTAGAACCAACCTTTGAATTAAAACACACGATTGAACCGGTGAACTTAGTTTACGCCTGGAAGTTGTGAAACCATCTTGCCGTCGCTGACGAAATGTAGGTGGCTAGGCTGTGGAGCTCGTCGCTGCGGACTAAACACGATTCTTCCATTAGGCAGTTGAAATGTTTAACGGCCTAGTCGGAGGTTCGTGGAACCAGTAATCACCACCCCCTAGGTTGTCTGCATTGTTCTTGCGCCACAGTTGCCTTAGGGACTTGGCGTACGAATCCCGCAGACCCATAGGGGATGCTTGCAAACGCTTCTACCAATTGAAAAGTGTAACAGGTAGCGGCGGGGTATGACGTAGCGACCGCAATAAGGACTGCGAGTATCAGAGGAACAGCAGTGCCTCTAGGTCGATCACGCCCGTTTTATATATCTACGCCGAGACCGTGGATTCTAGACAACTCGAAGTGCATCCTAGCATTCGCTAAAGATTTGTTATTGTTTATTGAAGCTCTTTTACGAGAAGCGCCGTTTAATTAATAACATTAACGAGAATTGCACTTTTTCAACCGTCCGCCATTAAAAGTTAATGCTAGCCTGAATGAACCGTTCACTACGAATAATGATCGTTGCCGTCATTGCTTGTGCTTACTAGTAATTAATTACTATAACATGATTGCTTTGTTGTGTACATATTAATTGCAGTATTTCAGAGCATGTATTTAGTTCATTTGTAACCATCGATTTTAATTTAGTGTTCGAGAACGCTTAGTTAATTACTGTAAATATTCTATCATTATTTTTATTTCTGAACTTTTCAAATTCGTTCTGTATGTAACCATTATTTGTTTTTATTTACAATACATAACTGATGAAGGTTTTACCGACTTATTATTTAATAACCAGTTTAGCTAGGTACGATCTAACCAGGCCCGCCCGGCTAGAGACTATCCGCGAGAAATATAAATAATTTTCTTCCTGAGATACCAATGGAGTAAGGGGAAACGTCACAGGAGAAAATGGCACCCTAGCAAGGACGAATAAAACTATAAACCGAATACAACTTACCTATCCGCGAGAAATATAAATAATTTTCTTCCTGAGATACCAAGAAATACTAAGGCGAAACCGCCACAGGAGAAAATGGCACCCGAAGCAGTTAAAAATACATTCCCGGAATATTAGAGGATCAGACAGGGTGGAAGCCATATTAAATAGTAAGGCGAAACGTCACAATTTACGATGACATTACAATAATGCTATTTGTAGGCAAATCGTAGTGAAGCACAAAAACAATGCGATAAAAAGGGGATAACCTATTTTAGTTGTCACTTTAACGGGCTGTTTGGTATTCAACCCTGAAAATCGTCCATCGTGAATTCCTGCACCATACAGGAGGACCTCAGATTGCCAAAAGAAGCTGCGCCCGGAGTTAGAAAATTCCCAGAGAGTCGCCAATTAGTCTCGCCGGCCAAGTGTTCCAATACTACACAGTGGGAACCTTTTAATACCACACGGACACCTCAAGATAAACGGAAACGCTCGTGAAATTGACATGAATATGAACGACCGGTGCGTATTTCTAACTGTCAAAAACGCGTGGATCTCGCGACACGCTATCACCAAATAAACCTTTGACATCCAGTAAAGTAGAAATTATAACGAACAGTCAACGTGATTTTCTCATACCATTTTCAATGTTATCGGGAATAGAAGAACTCGCCTTTCGCGTTTTCATCCGAATCGAGCACCGCCAATAAAAAACTCTCTACTTACTGAATTATTTTTTAAATGTCATTCTTTTTTATCTCAGTTTATTTATTATCACTCCTCCAGCCAACTACACCGTTACCAGGGAACACACGGCGGCAACTTTAAAAATTGTTTATCAGGCGAAAATCGCCAACAAAACCTGACAAGTTGGCATCAAAAATTCTCGAATATTCCGCCAATAATTTCCCAGTTATTGTGTTCCCTCTCGCGTCTTCAAAGAAGTAGGGCCCCTCAATGCCATTTGCTGATATTGCCGGCTACACTACCAGCTTTGGACTGTGAAGACGCTGTTCATGTTTAATCCTTCGATTATTTTCGGACCAAAAACAGCAATTTTATTTATTCACGTAGCCATTAAGATGGAAGTTGGATTCGTCACTAAACAAAATGGTGGTAAGATCTTCAAAGGGGCTCAGCATGGTGTTTACAAAATTAAGCCAGAGAGCGTGATCGTTTGGTTTCAATTGTTGAACGATCTGAATTTTAAAAGCCTTCATATAACGGGGCTTTTTTCAAAATTCTTCGCAAAGAGGACCGTTTGATTGCTAAAGCGTGCCTTCTTTTGTGAATGGATTGTGTCGGATTTTCTTGAACCGGTCGATGGTTTCTTGCGTTCTCGCCGATACTGGTCTACCTCTATTCACTATCCGTATAATGTTGAACCAGTTATTTCGAACATTTTTATCCATTTACGTATGGCAAATTCACTTGATGTCAAATTCACTTGCCTTGAATTAAACTTCTGTCGATATAACCGACGTGTAACAGTTTTCGTAATAAGCGCGTACGCTGAAAACGCGTTGTGCACCGGTGAACGGTTCCATTGCTATTAACATTTCCGTGAAACAATGAGTCGGAAGAGGTTCCTTCCACCTCACTACGTCTACCCCTCGCTAATCAAACGACGACATAAACCCGTAACACAGTTAACGCCCACCTTGTATAACATGTAAACAATAAACCTGTTCCGTCAGCTCCAGCCGCCATCTCTATAATAGCCAAATAGTTTACTAAACGACTAAACTTGCCGAAACTAATGTGCTGATTCGGACTCAATACTTTAATTGCAAATATTTTGAAACTCATACAATTTAGAAACAAGCATTCTTTATCGTGCGCTTATTTCCCGAACATCCTATATAAAGATTGCAGATAGGTGTTACCGTTGAATTTAGGCTGCTATGCTAAAAGTGTTACCGGTTAATTGCATTATCGAAATTTATTATAATTATTTATTTATATGAAACATTCGCTGTTATTAACTTTCACCCCGTTTATTTTGTTAGAATGCGAATTTGTTTGTCTCACTTGTATACAGGGCGAATCAAAAAGTAAGTATTTAGAACTAGATATCTTTGAGATCGCCACCATAGCCGCCTAAGATTACAATTGTTGTCCACGATTTCTAACTGAATATACTCGTATGTTATTATACCGGGTGTAACACAATTTTGAGCAATTATAAACCGAAAAGTCTTAACAAATGATGGCCGTAAAACTAAGCGTTTTCTAGTTGCAAGGTGTTGAAAATATCACAATTTTTCGAGTAACTCAAAAAGTAAAACTTATTTCGATAATCTAGATGTGAGTGTGGGTCGAACCCAACAATTTGAATTTGCAAGCGTGTTTGTTGACTATTTACCTCATTTCTCCTGTTTTGCTAGTTTTGCTATCAAGTGATTACATCTGATTGCAGCGTTTGTTTTAAGTAAACATTACGAATTTAAAAAGATAATTTTAGAGTCGGCTGCTCTCTTTTATAAGATGTAGTCAGGATGACGTATCGAAACTAACCCAACTTCACTGACCTGACTGAGCCGGTATATATTTCAAATTTCCTTTTTCCGATCTGTATGGTCAATACGTTAGGACATGAGTTAAAAACCTTTTTAATATTGAGAATTTTTCAGATAATCTCGAAAATAAGGACATAAAGAACAAAACTTTTGGGCCACAGTCGTTATCGAATTTCCAGCGCTCTCGAACGTGCTGTTGTTATTAAACAATACAGACAGCACGTTAAACTATATACCAGCCAATAATTCACCTGTCAAAAGTAAAACATAGACCCAAAGACTCAGATATTTCGTAAAAACAAAGTTTTAAATGTTTTAGTTTCTTCTCTGGATGTGGCCTGCGTTCTGACTTGTTTGCCTACTTTGATCATTTCGGGATAATATAGTTACGCGAAGTTAATATTCCCTGTAGATTAGATGACGCGCATTTAAGACTGCCTTAAAATTATAGATTTATAAATTTTACTCGATTTCCAGCAAAAAGTCTTTGAACCATCCAAGTGTATCGGTTTGCTAAAGATCGTCCAATCACATTTTATCTAAAACAAATTTTCCGATCTATTTCATAAATAAATTTATAAAAAAAGTTAAATTGCCTTATGTTCAAATATCAAGCAGACGAGCAGCTATTTTAAGCACTTCTTGATTTTCTTTTATTTCTAAAAGTTTTCTTTTAAAAGTTCTTTAGATACTGATATAGAATCAAAAATTTTATCGTCTCGAGTTTTAGAAGGCGTTTAAATTTATGACTATTCTTTAAAGGAAGAACCTTTCAGTTAAAATTGTAGGTGTAAATACGTATACTGAGAACAAAATTTTCTGCAGTATTTGAATCATTGGAAACTAAATTATTGGATGAAAGCGGGAATACTTTATTGATTTAACAGGCAAATTTTCTATGCATGAAGAACATAAAAGTTAACGCTTCTGCAGTCTTCGTGGAACGCGGCAATTATTTTATTTTTATTTTTTCTGCAAGTTTGAGATTCTATTAATTCAAAAGTCCATTACCGACACTGCTTCTTTGAATTTAATATTTGAAATAAAATGTCCGAAACTAATTTAATAAAATACGACTGCTGTGAATAAGTCTAATAAAGATTTTCTCTTTAACTTTAAACCGGGAAGTTATGTGTGTTGCCTATATATTGAAAGAAATATTTAATAAAAATATTAGGGTATATTTTGCGCGATATAAATCAAGACTAATGTTATAAAAATATTAGAAAGGCACTTCAAGATAACGCACAGAAAGCCATTTATTGCTTTTCCAGCGTTATAGGGATCATTTGTGATCCCTGTTGTGTTAAGATATATCTTTAAGTGGCACGAACCAGTTGTGTCACTATTCTGATTTCCCTTCTGTTTAAGTTTAAAAGGATTGTTGTTGCATTACGCGATCGTCCTTTTGATAAAGAGCTTGTCCTGTCATCTATGAAACTCTGTAGCGAGTCAGTCCCTGATTTCTAGCTTAACGTGATTTGGGGAAACGCAGAAGGTCGAATTTAGTCCAGTGGGGGTTGTTTTGCGTCCCAGTTCTCATGGCATAAAGCTTCTTTGTTTCCTTCAATGTCAATAGGAGTTTTGAAACTAGTTTCGAGACGATTTTGGAAGACGTTGGAGATTTGATAAGAACCCGACAAAACAATAGGTAAATAAATTTGTCCTTGTCAAGATTCGGTGTTGATACAGCTACTATACACTCATTTTAAACGAAATGACATATTTCGCTATTTATTAGTTTCCCTTGCTTTGAAATCTGTTTCCATAGACTTCAACTTTAATTAAAATAATAATACCTATTCAACATGTATTTAAGATTTGATCATTATTATTGAGAATTGACTCAAATAAACATTAAAATGACCTACATTGTTGGAACATTCCATCTCAAACTGTAGGTCTGCAACGCCCTAAGGAATTGCGCCGTTCCATAGCCAACCCGCCTTTTATTGAAAGCTCTGGATGATATTAAATTTAAAAAATGTACAAAAATATTTTACAAAATAAAAATAAATTTGTTTGTTAACAATCATAAAAATGAACTACAAAGCCAGCTGGCTGTCCTAATAGGTCTAGGTAGCTTTTTTATATGATCTATTTCAAGTCAGATTTTGAAACAGGATTAATTTTGAGTGTTTTGTATAACAATTTATTTTTTATGGCATACTACTCAATGTACTTAGCCTGTATTGAAAAATAATGTTAAAGATCATTACATTATGATAATGCCATAAATTAATTCCATTTTGGACATCTTGAAATAGACTTTATGTAGTGTATACGTATATATTGCAAAACGTACCTTCCTACATGGTGTAGTGTTCTGTGCAACAGTATAACCACCCGGTCAACTAATTCACCTCAGGAAATTTGTTTCCACAAAAATATCGATTAACTTAAATGCAGTAACTAATATAAATCAACAATCTTCTTCACTTTGAAAAGTCGCGCTCGAGAGAGAAAAGAAGCAACACGTACGTATTGTGAGGTTAGATCGGTAGTGAAAAGTGGAATTGTGTACGAGGCGAGCAGATGGGTGCTAGAAGTCAGGTCTGTGGCACTTAATTACTAGTTTCTAAAAGTGTACATTATTCAGCTTGGGCTCCTCATATTCATATGGGTAGGTCGGAATCAATATTATATATGAACAATAGCCAAGGGTTCTATCCAAATTTCGAAAATAACAAGAAAAAAGAAATTTTAAAGCCACCAATATTATTGAACACCAATAATACGGAGGTAAAAAATGAAGAGTTAGTCCTCGAGGCAAAAACCTTAAAAATTAAATAAAAAATGAAGGATTACGAAGAAATAATAGAAAAATGCATTTTGGCCATAAACAGGTTATCAGAAGAAGTGGAAGTTCTCGAAAAACAAGAAAGAGATAACACAGAAGAAACGTGGGTAAAGCCTGGTGAGGATACTTTCCAGGCAACAGTGAAACAAACAATGAGAGGGAAGAAAGGCAAATCGAAGACTACTCAGGAAGAAAGAGAAGAGTCTACCATGTTAACAATGGATGAGCGAGATACCAGAAATAGAAATGAGATAAGCATAAAGAAGAATCGGAAACGCGCAACTCTTGAGAAGATGCAAGCTAGTACCGAAACATAAGGTTAAGCGAGCCCACAACGATGGGTACGGGAAACAGATAAACAAGCCAATATCAGACGTCCTCCACCTATAGTGCTCTCAAATAGAGACAATTACCTGGAGGTGAAAAATGCTGCGGAAGATAGTAACATGACCTTCCTCAAAGGACTAAATGCAAAAGACGGCATGCGGATATTCACAAAGCATACAACAGATTTCGGAATGCTATTACTAATATTAAAAAAGAACAACATACCATGCCTCTACTTTCAGCTGCAGGAGAAGAGGCAGACAAAAACAGTAATCAGAGGAATTCTATCATCAATTCCCCTAGATCAAGTTGAAGACGACTTACTAATACAGGGATTCCAATTCAATAAGATATTAAGACTGTAAAGAAGGAAGGAGGATTTGACACTGATACTAGTAATTGGCGACAACACTCCAGAAGGATCAAAAATCAAGGAGGTAAAACAAATTCTGCACATAAGAAGATAAAAGAAGCCCGATAGTACCAGGGCAGTGCTACCATTAGCCGGTATTCGATCATGTATCCTATAGATGCACTGTCCAACACAAGTGCATGCTATGTGCAAGGCTACACCCGACATACGAGTGCGAGAACACACCAGAAACAAACCCAAAATGTGCGAACTGCGAGGGGGATCACCCGGCATGCTCTCAAACCTACCCAGGCGACCCAGTGAATCCCAAAAATCAAAACGCAAAGAGGTACGCAAGAGACAACAACTCAACTTAAAGAGAAGGCGTGTCCTATGCACCAATCACCCAGAAAAAAGCCAGAAGAAGTAAACGAAGAAATACCAAGGCCATGATTTTATAAAGTAAGACAATTGGATCGTCAGATGACGCCAAACTAATTCAAGGCCACCTCCCGCCCTCTGTAAGTGAAGGGTGCTAATTACGAACCATGTATAGGACCACACTGGACCTAAACATGGAAAAATAAGGAGGTAAAAAATCACTTTGAAATGTATAACCTTGAACTTACTTTCCACAAGACGAAAAGTCGACTTCGCTTCAATTATGCATACTCACAGCTATATTAGATAAGCTACTTGGTGAGCAAATGCTTTGTGAATAATTCCACAACAATCAGAAAAGACAATTTGCTCATGCCAGTTTTTTAGGCCGAGGCAATGAGGATGTATGCCACTCTGAGCCTTGCTTATTCAAATATCCACGACTGTTATTACTTTGTGCATGAAATTCGGTTCGTTTGTCCAGAGTTCCAACATTTCCTGACTCTTTTTGATATGAACACAAGTTCTTAGGCACCATCTTTGCACAAATTCTTCTCATGCGTAGCTCATCTGTTAAAATACAATGAAAGGTATCTTTACTCATGCACTCGTTTGCAATCATCAATAGTGATACTCGTCTGTCTTTTGCTAACACAGAATGCACGTTTGACACACTTTCATTGGTTTGCGGCGTCGACGGCCGTCCAACGCGATGCTCATCTTCAATGTTTTCTCGGCCCTCTTTGAACGCCTCGTGCCACCTGTAAACCTGTGATGAAGACATCTCCATATGCGTTTCGTAACATTTCAACCATTTCTGAAACTGTTTTGTAAAGTTTAACACTGTTCGATTTTTGCCTGCATTTTACGTGACCTGATGTACAACACCACATTAAACAACTAGCGATACTGACACCGTAATTGCTCTGAGAAGATTAAGCCAATCCTAGCTGTATACCTACCTCACCCACTGACACAACGCCAGACGTTGTACCGATGCAGTGTTGCCACATTGAGCGAATTAATTTTATTCTCATTCCTTTTGATACATACCTGGTATACATAATATTACTACGATATTTTCTGCCATTTTTACAAATATTGGTATCTATAAGTAACTTTTTGTGGTTAACCTATATACGATTAATTAGTTTATTATTTTGGAAAGCATTTGAATTGCGTTAACAGTTTCTGTAGTTCCAAATTTTAATTTACAAAATTTAATATTGTATAAATAAATTGGTTGATATTTTAATTACAAAGTTATTGTACAGCAAGCCTTCGTTGCATTTTTATTAATTGAAATGGGTGACTTTGGAATATTAAGAAATTCCAAAGATGAGTATTTCTTTTGAATCTATAAACAAGATAAGTTACTCAACGAATATTTTTTGGCACAAAGATACACGCGAGTTTACGCATTAAATTCGTTAATGTTGAAAGGAGGCAGCATAATTTAAATACTAGTATGGGACAACACACCACTTTCTCTTGCACATTTTCAATTTAATTTGAAGTTATTGGCATTAGTTACTTTCCTATACACCTATACCGTAAACTCTTAAAGCATAAATAATTCATCCATTTATAATAAAAAGTGAATAGATGTATAAATAGAAACACAAATCATTAATATATTGATTTATATTTATTTTGGGAACATTATTTCCAACGATTACTTAACCGTTTAACTGGACTCGCAAAGATCAGCTTAACTCCGAAGATTTTTCTTTACTTGCTTCAATCGACTAGTTCAAACAAAAGACCACCATAGGCAATTTAAAGAAATCGTTCGAGTCGTTTTTGAGAAAATCGCAAAATCCTAACAATCGCAAGAATAAAATGGTATTTCCGGTCATTCACATACAAGTACACAAACACACAGTCCAATTTTTAAAAACATATTCTTCTGACTCAGGGGACCTCGACAATTTTGACCCAAAACAACTGTACTATATTTTATACAGAGTAAGAGAAAGTAAAAGTGTGTTTAAATATTTCACCCTTGAAAGCGCGTTGTAGATACAATTTAAAAACGTTCAATAGTGGAGTGAAGTATTCCAAAATTAAAGACTTAGGGGTTATCTGATAGTTTTCTTCATTAATTACAGTTAGACAATTTCAAGATAACAATCAACTCAGGAAATCTTAGCTTTTTTGGTATTACAAATTCTCTTCTGGTGATTATTTCATAATTTAACCTGGTCACAGCTTTCGACACTCGAGGCGCTAAACTAATTATAAAATACCTACAGAAACTATACATGAGTTCGCTCGCCACATTTGAAAATATAAAGTAGAAGAGTGAGTTGGCTAACAATTGCCTTGTTCCTGAAGAAACTTGAGCCGAAACCCGAGGCTGGCTAACTATTCAAAAATCAAATTCGGTGCATGGAGCGTTTTTATTTAAACCATTTTTCCCACACTGCCTTTTTTGGACTTAATTTTAATAATAACTAAACCATGATTACACAATTTACTTTGATTTTTGTTTTACTAATGTTATGTAATGACTTTAACATATATCTGCTTCATTAATACGAAATTCTATGGAAAAATAAATCGTCTTTTGGCTTGATTGGAGATAAACAAAATTGCTTTATCTAGCATGCATATTCGAAACAGGCAATACTGTAAATTTGTATTTTTAGTGAATTTAAAAAAAACTCAAAATCCTAATAATTTTTAAAGGAATCTGCTAACTTTATTAGCTGGATAAACAATTTAAAACTAAATCTTGCATCTTGCAAACCTGCAAACCTTAATGTATAAAACATTAACTTGATTAAATAAGTAGTAATATGAAATAAATAAAAGGATATACCAACCATTTAATAATTTAATAATTAATAATTAATACCAAAAGTTACTTAAAACGATTAAAGTAATGCACAATTTCTTAACGGGACAGCTTTAAAATTCAGAATGTTGCAGTTATGTATGAGGTAATTCTTTGGTTATATTTTTAACAGCAGCAGAGGTCGAATTCGTTGGTTCGAATAAAGGGATGAGCTTTCTCAATTTAAATCGATCAAAATTTGTTGGATACCTTCCCGACATCCATTAGAGAGAAGTTAGTTATCACTAGGGGGCGGAATATATGCATTTAAATGCAGCCAAAATATGCGCATATATATGCCTTGTTTGTCTTTAAAATATGCACTTATATGCCTTTTTTT
>JAHWXV010264756.1:0-10781 GCA_024586415.1 Phrixothrix hirtus | reverse complement strand
TATTATGTTATGTTATGTTATGTTATGTTATGTTATGTTATGTTATGTTATGTTATGTTATGTTATGTTATGTTATGTTATGTTATGTTATGTTATGTTACATTATAATATTCCTTTAATATCACTTTTTAAAAAATGCTTTCGAAACTGCCTATAATTAAAGGCTTTCTGTTGAGTCGCGTAAAGATTATCCTATTAATTGTAATAATTGAATAGACTTTTACAAAACCAACCAGCAAAGTTGAAAACCCGTCAAAGGTTCATTTATCTGACAACCTATGTTTTTATTTTACGGCGTTTAAATCCACATTTATTTTTTCAATTTTAAATAAAAACACTATTACAAGAAGTAATTATAAAATAACTTTCTTTATAATTAAATTTCTTTCTACGATGATATGACTAAGAACTATTTTTGTCAGATATTAATAAATACATTGCTCAAAATCTTTATTTCTAAATTGTCTCAATTGTGTGAAATGGCAATACGTTTATTCAATATTTATTGCAATAAATAAAGCGAATTATACAATTTTACGAATGAATTAACAGTTCAGTCTTAATACAACCATAGCCGACTCGTTGTACATAATTAGAAAAAAAGAACCTTTTAGTACTCATATTGCTTTTAATTTTACACATAATGTGGTGTCTGTATGACTATGTGTCAACCCATAAAAGGAATAATATATTATCTGAAACATCATGTATAATTAACGTTCATAACGTTATATACGATGATTTTTATTGTTGCGGTTTTAGAGGGAAATATTTAAATAGATCTAGTAACAATTGTAAAAGTAGCCTGTATACATAAAGAACGCGATCAAAAAAACTGATACAGTTTCGCCCGTTTTCATGTTAATTAAAAAGACAATTTAAGAACTATTAGATTCGGAGAGTGCGCAAAATGTCAATAATTAAATTAATAATTATATAGCTAATAATCATAAATGTTCATATAGTCAGTAGCTCGTCTAATTAATAGTTAGGGGAACTACAAATCCTATATTTATATAAAATAATGTAATTTTATACATGAAAGAAGACTGCACAACTCTAACCAATAATTTAAATCTATTGCAAAGAATTGCGCAATATATCGCAAGTTCAATTAATGCATATTATCGCGAAGTTAGACAAAGAAAGAGAACTAGATCTGCATTAGCGGAAAGACTATAAATAAAGCTATTCTGGAGGATGTAACGGTTGTTACATAATTAATATGATTAATTGCAGGAATTTATTGTAACACCCTGTGTGTACATTGGTTATCTTTAATTTAATTCCAATTTATTTTTGTTTAATTTAATAATCCCACAATTTATGGTGTGTGGTGCACATTTGTTTGTTGATTGCAACAATTTAATAATCACGGAGAACGAAATCATTAATTTATTAGTTTTGATTTTTAAATAACTAAATTTATATAAATACTATCGTATCTAGCAGCCCCGGGCAAGTACACGGGGAAGGAGGGAGGAATATGACATTGAATTGAACAAGCAGTTTCGGCTCAACCTTCAACAACGACGTTACAGGCTCTCCTTTTAAAATATCTATTAAATGTGATTTCTACCAAATACTAACTTTTACATCTAGTTTGTTGAAATGAAATATTAACAACTCAGTGGTATTTTAAAAATGAAAATTTTACATAAAGCGGAGCACATAGAAATTCGGCTGAAGGACGACATCTGCATTTTTTCTTTTGAATTTTGTTTGTGCAAAATTTAATTTAATCTTGTTTCAGATGCCAGTAAAATGTCCCTAATTATGGGAAGGTGCTAAAAAGGCAGGTATTGAAGCTCGTACAACCAAAGACTGGTATTTTCTATTAAATATTTTCTAACGACTTTGTGCCACGTTTAGGTAAATTCAATTTTTTATTTAACATCTGTTTTAACGTTGTCGTTATCGACGAGGTCATAATTATACCTGGTCGTACAACTATTCTGAACCTATTTTATTGTGGAATTATATTTTATGATTTATATTAAGAAGACTTGGTCTTAAATATTTGGTGGCAGAATTAGCAAAACAATTTATATTACTTCGTTATGAAAGTTACTACGATCTTATGAATACTAAACTTGGTCACAAATTATTCATTATTTTCCATACTAAAATACCAACTTCATGTCTGCACAGAAAACGTATTAGGGATATATTTCTTTGGTTTCTAAATTGGAGTGGGAAATTTCCAAATTGGTTATTTATTTTTTTTTATAAAATTTAACTTTCAGCATAAAAATTTTAAATCTTTTGTTAATCTTATTTATTGTTCATATTTAATGTGATATTCTTGTCTTGTTGCACAATTACTATAATTTAAAATCGTCATTTTATATTCAGTACGTCTTTGTAGGCTTCGCCTGCAACTGTACCTACAATCATCAGCTACATTCCACTTCGCGAACCAGGCTTGATTACTCTACCCATCAAGGGCATCACATCTGGAGCCTTGGTGGTTGCTGCTGTGTAACACTCAATCTCATCACACATTCTTTTGTTTAAAATTCTATTTAACGTTAATTACAGTATTTTTACATTCCTTTAAATTATACTTCACTTTTCAATTACTGTCACCTACTGCATTTTGCTACTGTTGTTATTTGTTACTTAACGTTATTATTGTTGATACAACTACAATTAGCTTAGACTTATTTCCTTTAAAAGTAACTATTTATTGAGTTATAAATAATATAAAGAAGAAGGATTCCTCCTAAAAATGGTACGAATTTTAAAAATTAATTCGGTACAAGTGAAAAGCCATGATACTGTAATATGAACAATTCTAAGGCTTCTCGCCAAAAAATTTTTAACCTAACTAAATAGGTAAAAATGTAAAAGTTTGCATTTCTAAACAGCATGACACAGCACCAGCAGACCAATGGTTTCGTCCTAGTGGGGCTCATCAGTGCTGGCTGGCTGGACAATCTGGTTGAAAATGCAAAATTTCCTTTTAAAATCTGTGTTGGTGTCACTGACTAATAATGCATAGAGCCATCTATTGTTTATTTTAGAAGGTATTTTAATATAAATAATATAAAGAAGAAGGATTCCTCCTAAAAATGGCAAAAATTTTAAAAATTAATTCGGCACAAATGAAAAGCAATGAAACTGTAACATGAATAATTCTGACTTCTCACCAAAAGATTTTTAACCTAACTAAATAGGTAAAAATATAAAAGTTTGAATTTCCAAACAGCGTGACACAGCACCAGCAGACCAATGGTTTCG
The DNA here is from genome assembly GCA_024586415.1 of Phrixothrix hirtus. NCBI lineage: Eukaryota > Metazoa > Arthropoda > Insecta > Coleoptera > Phengodidae > Phrixothrix > Phrixothrix hirtus. Next base: position 7,538 of record JAHWXV010264756.1, on the reverse strand, counting down.
CCCTAGTGGGGCTCATCAGTGCTGGGTGGCTGGACACGCTGGTTGAAGATGCAAAACTTCCTTTTGAATACATACATCTGTGTGGATATTAATGGCTTATAAAGGGCAGAGCCATATATTGTTTATATTAGGAGGTATTTTAATATAAATAATATAAAGAAGAAGGATTTCTCCTAAAAATGGCACGAATTTTAAAAATTAATTCGGTACAAGTGAAAAGCCATGAAACTGTAATATGAACAATTCTAAGGCTTCTCACCGAAAGATTTTTAACCTAACTAAATAGCTGAAAATATAAAAGTTTGCCTTAGAATTGTTCATATTACAGTTTCATGGCTTTTCACTTGTGCCGAATTAATTTTTAAAATTCGTGCCACTTTTAGAAAGAATCCTTCTTCGTTATATTATTTATATTAAAATACCTCCTAATATAAGCAATAGATGGCTCTGTCTATTATTAGTCATTGACAGCCGCACAGATTTATGTGTTTAAAAGGAACTTTTGCATTTTAAAACAGCGTGTCCAGCCACCCAGCACTGATGAGCACCACTAGCACGAAACCATTGGTCTGCTGATGCTGTGTCACGCTGTTTGGAAATGCAAACTTTTATATTTTTACCTATTTAGTTAGGCTAAAAATCGTTTGGTGAGAAGCCTTGGAATTGTTCACATTACAGTTTCATGGCTTTTCACTTGTGCCGAATTAACTTTTAAAATTCGTACCATTTTTAGGAGGAATCCTTCTTCTTTATATTATTTATATTAAAATACCTCTTAATATAAACAATAGATGGCTCTGCCCATTATTAGTTATATATTGAGTTGTTAAAAGCATCCCACTCTGTTAATTACCTATAAATAATTATTGAAGATTTAAAGCACCCACACATCGTAAGCTGTTACCAGATCTTATCTCATCGCACTTGCCACCCCTGAGAAAAATTGGGCTTCTGGAGAGCCTTCCAAGTGACTTCTATTTATCGAACGAAGGTGAACTTTTACAGTTTTTCATTTACCTTTTAATTTGCCATCGTAAATAATTAATGTTAACGAAGTTTTGTGTAAAGGTTATAAGGATTAAAAACATTTCGATTTCAAGTTTTTAAACGAAGACATTAACTACGCTTTCGTAGTGTAGTGTTGTTAATGTATCCACCATTGAATTTAATTTTACAACTTTTGTCGAAGACCTGGTTTGCATTTTAAATCTTGTAAAGATTGCCGCCTCCGTCGATGACGCTGCCTTACTAGGGCAACAGAACGCCCTCGTAGAAAGCGCCCATAACCTTACGACTAGTGCGCTGCCTGCGTCTCGAATAACCAGAGCGCTATGATACTGTTCACTACCGCAAGCCACGCCGGAATGCATTGGGATTCGGGCCGCTAGCAGCCGACGTAAGTTTTGTTGCCAGTGCAGCGCTAACTTATATCACTACTGCGCGAGGCCGCAAGAATCTTGGTAACAAGATAACATAATTCCTAGGCCGGCCAATCCGTTCGTGTGCTAATATGTTATAATTATCAATGTGTTTATGACATACATATTATCTACCGTATTATAAAATTAAATATGCTTATAAAAGCTAACATTGTAGAATTGAATTCTTTATTCGACAGCAATCGTCCTTGTTTATTTGTAAACAGTTTCTGCGTAATTGTCCTGTTCTATTATTATTATTTTGTACATATTCATTTATTTTAGAATTAGTCCCGTAAATAATTACGTTATTAATTAGTAGAATAATATATAATTTCTGTAGGATTATTGCATTGTTATTTACAAATATAATCCATCTAGGTTCAAATAATATGTTCTACGTTTCACCGCATCCTTTCAGCCACTGATGAACCTAGACGATCACAAATATAAATAATTTTGATACTCTACGCGTAATTAAATAAACCGTAACATCACCCAAAATCGATATAAAGTTTATTCAGGTATCACTAGGCTTGTTTGGTTGTTATTTTTATCATAGATGTGTATGTATGCATGTGTGCGTATCGCGCGTGTGTGTGCGTGTGTGCGTGTGTGCGTGCGTGCGTGCGTGGGTGCGTATGTGCGTGCGTGTGCGCGCGCGTGTGCACATGTTCGCTTCCGCTCGTGCACACGAGTGCGTGTGCGTACGCGCGCACGCGCGTGTATTTGATTAAAACACCGTTTTGTAGAAGAACATTGAACGAAGCTCACATAAATATTTAAGGAGATTGTGTGCAGGAACTGGTATTTGATATTAAATTGTATTTTTGTGTTAAATCTATTTAACTTATTGTGTTTTTGTAGAGATATCTTAAACAACTTGACCCAAAGGATTAATGACAGTTTCGCATCCGCACTCATATGAAGTAAGCGTTGTTTTAAGAACTACCTAAAATTGATTACGAACGAAGAATAAATTATTGCGAACGGTTTACGTATAATTTGCATAATGATTTATTGGACTTAACATTTTTTATCGATGAAGCTTGATTCTATTTGTCGGGTTACGTTGACACCTCAAATTATCGAACTTGAGCAATAGACAATTCTCGCAATTTTAAAGAAACGAATTTAAATCCTATAAATAGGAATTTCTAGACGTATGTTTTGACGAAACAATTGCAGTCGAAAGGTATCGACGAATAGGTAATTCTACAGGATTTAATAGTAAATTGCATGAGAGATTTGTTATTTTCAACAAGACAATGAAACTACACACGAATAAGAACTATACTTCAGCACTTGAAGCAATATTATGGGAATTAATAAGTCATGGTTTATGGCCGGTGCACTCTCAAGATCTTCCATCGCTATATTTATTACTTTTGTAAACATTAACACAGTGTAACTTTAAAGTATACAAAATATTGAATAAAACCTTTTTAATAACTGAATATTTATAATTAATTAATTAATTAATCATGAATCCACCACTGAAAAGCGTTAAGAAATTATTTGTATGTAACTAGCACTACTACCAACTTTTTAGAAAATTTACCTAATAATCAGATCCTGATCATTAATTAACCAACATGTTTCATGTATTCAAAAATAGGATTCCAAAATAAACTGTATTTGTTGAATGAAGCGAGATACTATTTTATTTTATAAGCTATAAATGAAAACTACAAAATGATAAGTCAAGTGTTATTTAGAATACTAATATTATAAAGTTGGATTAAAGTTTTGATTTATAAAGTGTAAAAAATATCATTTGGACATACAATAATGATTTCACTGTATAAGTATTTCACATTAAAATCCAGTAAATATGATATTACGGCTTCTCTCCTTAACTCTTTCGACAGTTTGAGTGTGCAAACTTAGCTGGCGTGGGGTAATATATTCAAAATTAGGTTTATTTTCAGTTCGAATATCCTGTAGCGGTAAACAACCTGTAGAATTATTGAAATGTTTAAAACATTAGCAATTGCGTAATTTGTTAATTTAATAACACCATTCTTCTGTATAATATTAAAAATAGAACCTCTAAATAAATAAACAGTATTCTTGTTATAACAAAGAAGTCATATGCCATTTATAGGGTCGAAGAATTTCTGTTTATACTACTGTTTGAAAATAATTATTTTAGGGTGGAATTTATAGAGAATGCGGTGAGTTGGTTATAAAGGAATATTATTTCTCAAAGAAAATACGTCGTTTCAAGTACAAAAGTTGCTTTTAAAAAGGGGCTCATGTTTGAAAGGAAGATTTTAGTTGCATACGGCAACAAAACATTTTAAAGAGGTTTATATTTAAAATTAATAAAGCATCTAATATCAGTGATCTAATTAGCATAATTGAAACATTTGCCATTTAAGTTGATGAACAACTGTTTGAATACTTCCCTTTTTAATTAAATTAACATATAAATGAATATTATTCTTTTTAAACTTTTAATATTAAAGATCTTCTAATTACTGCAATTTCAAAAGAAGTATGAATTAAGCGTTTAACGTTTCTTGCTATTTAAAAATTGTATAGCATACAACTTTAATTATGTCATAATTAAGCATAAAACATAGAAGATGATATAATGACTTCAATGTTACATTATTTTTTCTTAATTAACCAGTTTTGCAACATTTTATTGTTAAAATAGGCAACTAGAAACAACTAACTAAACCGTTATAATTTTGAAGTATTTTGCCTTCGTTACTGAATTGGAAAAATTTAGTTAACGCGATAATTATTCTTAACAGCTAGATTATTGATATTTTTAAAGCGAATCCATTAGGTCCATCGCACTTTTAAAATACCATTTAACAGTTTTCTCTATTAATATGATATAGAAGCTAAACAACAGATGGCGCATGAAACCTTGAATTATTCATTAATGTGTGATTTCTACATTTTCAGTGTGATACTACATGATAAGTATAGCTCATCTTAATCTGCAACGAATACACGGAAGTAAATATACATATATCTTTTGTTTAATAGATATTGTATCATATTTAACCGTTCTTAGTATCAAAGCTATTTATATTTTTGTCATTCTATGGTACTTATTAAAAGAACTTTTTTACTTACATTTTTAAATGTATATACTTACAGTTTGTTATGTTATAAAAGTAAATAGTTCAACTTTTAACGTTAAATAAACTTAGTTTATCTTTAGAAGACGACGACGATACTGTTTTAAAATCTTCAGGAGCTAATATTGTAATATTTCACCTATTGATGAATTGAATACCTATAAAGTTTCGGGAGACAATGATATGGACGGCATTGCCAATCTTTAAGAATCATAGCCACGAGTAATTGCACAGATTAACATTGATCATAAATATAATTTTGATAGGCAAGACAAACCCTCCTTTATCTACATTTAGTCAGGAAAACAAAGTTAACGTTAAAAAAATAATTCTTTTGGGTTAAAAATGACTTTGCCTATACAGAGTCCCTAAAATTAAACACCATCATGACAATTAATTATAGATCCGTTTATTGCCACGATGAAACTGCACCTTATTTTTCGTCAAATGTGGACTTTTTCTTGATTTCAACTTTCAAATGCCACAAAAAGTTCGCATAATACTCACAATTAATTATTTTCTCCTTTTAAAGTGTGAATTAAAGAGTGATTGATATGCTGATAGAATTACCTTTAGAACAGCTTTACTTTCACAATCCATTCTTTTACCTATTGTTTGCTTTCACGAACGCTGTGATGGACAAACTGTTGTAATTGATGCAGAAATTCGGCTGGATTGTGCTTACATGATGCAACATAATTGGTGTCTCCGTTCGACATTTTTCGACATACATATAGAGCCAGATTTGTCATAGCAATATTTTCGTGCAAGATATATCAAAAGTATCTATTATATTATTCATTTCCATTATATGATTTGCTAAAGCACTTTTATCGAGCTTTTTGATTAGTTATGGTTACTTTAATAAGGTGACCACTATGTGACTCATCACTGATGTACAAACTATTTAAATTTACCAGCCCAGTGTTAGCCGTTTTACGGTAGGAGAGGTGCACCTAACATGGAATTCGGCATTTTTCTAAGTCGGTTGAATTTTGGCGTTTTGAGAAAAACTTTATGACAACACGAATTTCCAGTTTTTGACTTTGTTAAAATAATACTCAAGGAGTTTACTTTGGTGGACTATGAAACCAATAGTAAAGGACCAATTGACTTAAAACTTCGAATTTAATCATATGAAAAATAAAATAATGGAATAGCATTAAAATATTGTGGACAGTGGATAGCGACGGTTAGTATATGTAGATATATCTATTCTACACTTCTGATGAAAGGAAAACAGTACCTAAAGGAGGTTCATTGTGTACTCCCACATATTTGTTTTGCTATATAGCGCAAACAATAGTAATTACAGCAAGATAGACATTTCAACCCATTGGTCTAAAGAAAAGGTGTTCGTTTTCCAGTAGCGCTCACTTTAAATAAATACAATAGAGCTAATCATAAAATAAATTTAGTATTCTATTTTATTATTGTAACAATTGAATTTGCAGTGATATTTGTTTGAATACGACGATGTATGTATATACTTTCAATACCCACCAACATTAATTGAATGGTACAAATTTATATGTAAGAGCTTAGTTTTTTTACACACAAGTAAAAGTAGTAAATTTAAAAGGACGAGAGCGAATAGAAATTTTAATTATGATTGGATATGGGGATAGATTACGAACTCATCAAGAACCATGTAAAGTACCTCCTAGTTATTGTAAATGTACTGTAAGTGGCAGCCCCAATAGGTAGCGAGGGCAATGATGCACGATGAGAGGTACTCAGCAAAATTGTCGAATCTACAAGGTTTATCAAATTTTTATGGCGAAGTAAATTAAATAAATTATTTTTTTTCTTTACTGCCAAACTTTAAACTTGAAAAGGGTATTAAAGTAATACAGAGTCGTTTAAAAATTAAACGTTATTATCAATTCCACGAAATTGGCTAATTAATTCGAATAACTACAAGTGATAAAAATTGTCGGAAAAGTGATCTAATATATCCCACATGATTTTTTATAGCTCCAATTCTAACGGTTTTGCCATAAATCCGAACGCTGCATTATTTTTTGCTAATCCAGTCTAAATGAATTCAACTTGTGCCGTGATGCGAGTTTGATGGCACAGGGGTAGAGTTCAAAAGATAAAATCTATAAGACCATGTTCGATTTCTGTCCAAACAAATTTCTCTAAAATGTACTTATGACATTTGTAAAACCATTAGTAGTTACTATTTACAATATTTAATAGTTTTATTAATAAGTTTGCAGTCGTGATCTTTAGAAAGACTGAAATAATTAGCTGAAATATTATTAATTTGATAAACATACTTTGAATTAACTATAGTCGTTTAGAACTTAGCACTATAAAGGGGTCCTCTTTTCTATAGTAGTACATAATTTCATCGGATTATGTTCATATGAAGGCAAGTATCTGCACTTTAAAGAATTATCTATACTTAATTTTTAAATGTAAAAGTCTTTTCAATTTTAGCGAATTTACTCAGTAGCTTTTTCGATGAGAAATATTACAGGATATTAATGGAGAAAATGATTTCTAAAATACAAATATAGTCATTTAATAGGAAAATAAGGATTTAGTCGAGGCCATTGTTAGCTTACAGGCCGAGGTCAGCCCATCATTTCCAGTGTGATTCAAACCGTCTAGGCCACGCAGTCATATTAGTTACTTTGTTTAAGTAGACGCTAATTGTATTATATTATAATTTGAAGTGTTTTCCACGAAATTTTATTAAAATATTAATATTATCTCATATTAATTTACAAAATTTTAGGAAAAATGGTGTTTCTTCTAATGACTTTTGTGGAATTACTTTAAGTACCATTATTTTACAAGGTTGAATATAACGGTAGGTATATTACTGAACAATTATTGAAAAAATTGTTTAACACAAATGCGAGAAAAGCAGAAACTCTTACAATACACTGAATGTTTTAAGTATATCTAATCACTAGGGGGCGGAATATATGCAAAGTGCATATATATGCATTTTTTGCATATTTTGTAAATTTTATAATGAAATGCATATTTTTCACAAATTATT
>JAHWXV010264716.1:0-11141 GCA_024586415.1 Phrixothrix hirtus | reverse complement strand
AATTTGTGAAAAATATGCATTTCATTATAAAATTTACAAAATATGCAAAAAATGCATATATATGCACTTTGCATATATTCCGCCCCCTAGTGATAAGACAGTCTTTCCAGGACCTTAAAACTATTTTAGACTCAACACTGCATTGTCTTTCTCGCAGAAACGCATGCTACATAAAACTATTAATTAATTTTCATGATTTGAATATAAGCAGATTATTATTACACATTTTAGAAATAAACAAACATCCTTACACGTTTCTCTTAATTAATCTCAAGAAAGAATTTGGGAATTTAATCCTTAATAATAACTCCATATTTTAAGTACTGAATACATTGAAACAACGCTCATCAATATTTAGGTATAACCGAACTTTTTATTAATAAACTGAAACAAACTGAATTTTCTACTTAGGTTACACTTTGTCTTTTCAATTCAATAATAAAATATGGATAATTATTCTATTTAAAATAAAAAACATTCGTGTATCATAAACCATTAACATATATCTTGAAACCATTAAACATCAAGAAGTCACGAATTAAGTGATTTTTGGGTTTGATAGAACAAATTTCTTATTGAAGAGTTCTTAATAATTCATTGGGAATTATAGTAATTATTATTACCGAAAACCAGCTTTAAAAATACGTGAAATTGAAAGCTATCAAAACGTAATGACTTTTATCATTAGTTGAATGTTCTTAAAGTACAAGTGTAAATAATTTTATAAGTAGGTACTCATACTAGTCAAACGACTTAACTGAAGCTCTTCAAAAACAATTTTCATAAGATATGGAAAAATATTATTCTGCAAATGTTTAAGCTATAAACTCATTAAATGAAGGATTTTCAACACGTACACGCCTGAGAAAAATTTCTATCTAATTTAACGTTAAAACATTTTATTTAAATTATGCACAACAAATCCAGAACTGAATAAATAAAATTATCTTTAATTACTATTTATTTGCTTGATTACATTCTTAATCATTTAATTGTAAATAAATAATCCCAGATAGCTACGCTTATTTGTGAAGCACTGTTGTGACGAAACATTCTACGCACGTTCTAAAAGTGATACTGTCAATAACATTGAAGTTCTCATGCGAAGGTAAAACTGTTAAAACAGAGGTGATATTCCAACTGATGATCATTGATAAATAACCATGGGAAACGTCGGAGTGGGAACAGGGCTAGAAAATATCAAATATGAATGCTAGTAAAGCCCATTTGGTTTACCACTTCATAGAGAGGCTAAAGTGCCTTCGGTAACATGCTTCTCGGGGTGTAGCCCGTGTATCTCGAGCTAAACGAAACAACATGGAAAAGAGTGTGCATCGAGCTTCCGTCCCATACACACGTATTTGACGGTAGCTCTTGTATATTCTTGATACTGTACTTTAGGACCTTTCAGCTTGCTGCGGTGAGTCGGTTGCAGTATACCTCTAGTATTCGGTGCTTGATAGTGCGCAAGTAATTCTTAGAAATTCTTTGTGTTTGAGGGTGCCAGAACCCCTCGTGAAATGTCGAAAGTACTCAGCAATGAACAACGGGAAGCCATCACTTACATGCTGAAGACGCTCGATGAAGTGTACACCAAAGAAGTCCTTTCGCCGAATATATATTTCTCGGAATCTTTCATGGTGAATTTACCAAGTAAACTGAAAGCTGTGACGAAAATAGGTCTCGCTAAAGGAGAACACGTAGCCACCAACGATAGAGCAATCCCCGCGCTGAACCGCAGCATAGAACAAGTTGCAAGGAAGGTGGTAGCCGGTACATTGGACTATTCATCTTTCGAAGAAGAAATCGCCGCCATGGACACCTCGAACAGTGTTGAAAAAGATGGATTCCAGACACAAAGGTCAAAGAAAAGAAAACCGCAGAAGCAGGCCACTCCTAGACCTGCAGCAAAAGTCCAAGTCAGTAACAGGTTTGAGCTTCTGGCGAATCAAGAATCAGCTCAACCGGTAGCTAGCTAAACAGAAGGTATCTACAGGGGAAGCACCTCCAATTGTATTTCGCCAAAAACCACGATGGATGGAGCTTGCGATAAAGTTGCGCAAGCGAAACGTGACCATCGCGAAAATGCATAATGTTGCGCTAGGTATAAAGTTATACCCAGCTACGGATGAAGACCACAACAACACCGTGGCCTTCCTCAGAGAAGTTGACGCGGAATTCCATACCTTCCGCTGCAGCAAAAAAAAGCCCCTTCATGTCGTTATCAGGGGTATCCTCAAGAAATCTCTGACAACGACATAAAAGAAGATCTCCGCCGCCAAAAGCTCCTTCTGCTATCCGTGCGGAGGATGCGCAAGGGAGCGAACAAGATGCCGATGCCACTGAACCACGTTCAACTGGAGAAGACACAGAAAGGCAAGTTGATCTACAAAATCACAGCAGTGCTTGCACTTTGTGTGACTGTAGAATCTCCGAGAAACACGAAGAAAATAATCCAGTAGTGCCACCGGTACTAAACGTTTGGACACACTCAACTGAAATTCAGCGCGATACCTATATGCATAAATTCAAATTCAAGTGCGGAGACACACATTCCACTAAAGAGTGCGCAATACCGCGGGAACAGCCAGCAAAGTGCGCAAATTGCGAAGGGCAGTTACAAAGGGTTGCCGCACCGCCCCAGACCAGCACTACCACCTGCAGCAGCAGCTGCAACACGAAGAGGCGTGTCTTATGCCAAAGCCGCGAGAGGGGCGGGCTCCCACACCAACTTACATATGCCACAACCTCCAAAGGAAGGAGTTCTTACCATCAGCATAAACATCGACTAGCTGCTCCAGGTCGGCCACATCCTAGTGGAAGCCACGAGGGAGTGTGGCACCATATCAGAAGGCATTGCAAAAATTATGCAATGCCTGCCAGAAATACTTAAAGTATTTAAAAAATAAATGGAATGAACCACCACACTCCGCCCACAATGGGAAGCCGACAAGGCAATAAAAATTCTCGCAGGTGAAAACTGCAAAAATATTCCGATGGAGGTATAGATTACTAAAAATTTGTGACTCCATTATCGAAGATAATAAAGAAAGAAACTACATGAGCCTCGGAAGCGTATCTTGAGGGAGAAGTTCGACCGAAACTGGATACTTTCGTTAGCACTGACTGTCGCTATGCATCTGAAACTGAGCCATCATGGCATGTTTCCCAACGGTAAGCTCGAAATTACCTGGTTGGGCAACGCCATTTGAATTGACTTGTTAAAGCCAGAAAATTTTCGACAAGGACGATTCTAACAGCGACAACTCAATTGGTGACATACCAAACCACTGATTCGTATCCATAGAGGTGTTGTGAAACCGGTAGGAGTTGTTGCGAGGTGACGATTGCATTCGCTGAAGATCAGCTCTTCTCTTATGCCTGATAAGAGATTTAGGCGTCCCTTCTGATCAATATCTAGGAGACCCTCTGAAGCCCTTCACGGTAACTGCATGGCAGCACTGATGTTATTCGGCTCGAAGTAGCACTGGTTTCATGTACACTAGATGGGGAGTGCACAACAGAGGGTTAAATATATTCAAATTTGTTGTTAAGCGACCGAGACTCTACGGGGTAGAAGCGACTTCTGCCTGTGTAATCAATCTCTAAATTATTAGATTGCAGAAGTGTCCTACTTAGTTGTTGTAAATCAATGTAACCTAAAACTGCGGTAAATAAAACAAATAAAATAAAATCGGTATAATACAATAAAATTGTTTTAGAAAAACTACACGAAACAATAATTAAATTAATTCGATCGTGAATCCAACGATATAAAACTGATTACTAGTTTCCTTAAAAAGTCTGCATTTATAAATGCAAAGCCTAATTACAACAATTAAAAAGTATATAATTGTGAAGCAAATTATTATAAAATAGATTTTTGGGTTTAAACTATATGACTTTTTCGAAAACCATGTATTTTCTTTATTAATATAAATATTGTAATCTGTTATAATTGACAGATAAAATAAAATAAAAGAACAACCGACTAAAAACTAATTTAAATGCTAGGTGTTATGATCTATTTAATTTCACGCCTGCTTCTTGTCTGTTGAAATTATTAACACGTTTATATGTTTCTATTGCTTCTCGTTGAAGTCGATGATAATAATTAGAAACTCTTGATAACATTTCCATTTTATTAAATTCGGTATCACGTAATAAATTTTCTAAAGCATGTTCAGTTGTAGCAGATTTTAGAGGTTGATTTAGTTTGCAAAAGCGCTTCTAGTGATGAAGCAGTATTTTGTTTGACCCTCAAGAACAGCTCAATTTATATACACCAGAAGATAACAAGGGATCAATAGAATGTTTTTTGAACTTCTTGGTTAAGATAATTTTAATTCCACAGCGATTTAGGATTCGACCAATTCTATCAGTAATCTACTTTATATAAGGTAAATAAGCAGTAGTTATAGTTAAAACTTCAGCATTATTAGAAATTTTTTTGAAAAATATGTCTCTAGCTCGATGGCGAAGCATTAACAGATTTGGAGAATATTTAACCGCGAACAGTAAAGCTACATTGAAATAAGGCGTGGTTCATCGATAGCTTGCGCGGTTGAATGCTGTATAAATACTCAAAATAGGAAGTTGTGGGCGTCACTCTTCTCTAGGCTGTTGGTGCAGAACAGGATTAATTTACGAGAAATATCCTGTATATAAAAATGTTCTAAACCACTTTAGAGCAGAGACAGATACTCCTAAGCAATGCAGATGCGGTAAATGATCTGAGCTAAAAGAAGTGGCACTATGCGTCAAACGTTGTCTATAATGACTTCTGTGAGGAAGTCACAAGTATTGTCGGACACCTTGTAAACCGGTTGTTCAAAATTTGTAATTACGAATACCCTGTATATAATGACTTATTTGATCACTGTGGAAGATTACTTACTTTACAAGAATTAAAATTTATATATTACAATGAATCAAATTCGTAAGCGCTTTCAAAAGATAATTTTAATAAATTAAGCTAAATACAGTTATCTATGCAAATTACGGAAGGTGGTTGCATATTACAAGTTGTACTAGCAGGTAGAGTCTATGTTAACTTTAGTAGAGTCATAACGGGATTCGAAACCAGGAAGCGCTTAAGCGATTGCCGCAACGACGGGAACAAAGAAAATAACACTTACTAGATTCACGAGTCGGTAGTGTTCTTTGTCCATCTTAATGTTCGTACAGAATCAAAAGGAAATAAATTAATTGACGTCTAGCTATCCAAAATTACTGACTATACCTCGCCGGCAGGTACAATTATTTATTGAGACTGGCTAAAAGATAAGAGACTGCACACGCTTGAAAAGCATGTATCTCACATTTAGTACTTTGTTCTGGTATTCTCAAAAGAGAAATGCCTTCCGAAACTGAAAATACATGTTGTTGGTTTGATCGCGACTAACTCAATTTTCTTGTTTCGCGATTCTACGGTATGCAAAATGTATCATTACTCGATAGCCGCAGCTTTCTTTAGTTTTGTTATTCGAACGTGATGTTACAGTAGTTTATTGAAAAGAAATGTCAGCTACCCAGTTTTATCTACTAAGAATATTTTGAACTACTAGGGTGGTATATAACTATGATAACTATGTTATAACTTTACCAATTGCAGCTTGCAGGATTAGGTTATTAAAATTTTTTTATAAAACTCAACTTCATTTTTAAAACATGATGAATATCATTTGTTTATGTTCATTACAGTTTCTTTAATTACTTACAAAAGACCTTTGCTAATTTGGATTTGGTTTTAAACTAAAAAGTATATTTAAAGAAATCAAAAATTACCTATTAAATGAATTCAAGATTTATTAGGCGTAGATGATTAAAATGATTTTACAAACGACTCTATTTTCTTGGAATTGCAAACTTAAGACAACTAAAATATGTACACTTAACATTGTGCTTGCATAATCTCACTATAAACATGATCGTCCTAAAATAAGCAGAGAGTGTTGGCAAAAAAAGTATTATTAACTTTCTTATAAATATTTTCGTAAGCTATCCAAATTATTATTCAGATTAGAAGAATCACAAATTCTTCATGTTCTATCAACCAAAGCTTTAGTAATACCAAATTTCTGTCTTGGATGGTGATTAGATAGCTTATTTAAATATGTATTAGCATGAGTTCGTTTTAGGTATACACTAAAACATGCACCAAGATTAGAATTATTATAAACTAAAATATCTAAGAAAAGTAAACCTCTATTAGTTTCCAACTCCACAAAATTAAATACTTGGGTGGATACTATTTAACATGTCCAAGAATTCAAAAAGAGAACCATTTCCATAGCTCCAAGTAATGAAAATGCGATCCACCTTACGTGTTAGCGGGAAGATTACGTGTTACTTACTAAACTTACAATTCATACATTACGTGATTTGTTTTTCATCTCGAAGCGTGCCGACGATAGCTGCGGCTCATTTAAAGCACGAAAGCTCTCAACAAAGATACAAAATCACAATTTTCCTACATTTCATAACATTTTAAAATAATACAACTTTCTGTTAAATCTGATTTAAAATTTAAAACCACTTATAACGTACCAAGTACAGATCTACCCAAAATATAGTGCACGAAATATTATCTAGCATTGTTCAATACTGAACTTATATAAATTTTGCGTAAAAAAGAAACAAGTTTTGTTGCTATAATGTACCCAAAGATACTTTAAATGCTTATGAAGGTCTAAATAATTCTGATGTACCTAAAATGATGTTCTATAATAACAGTGATAACCAAAAATTGAATTGTGGTAACCAGACGTCAAAAAAACGACTTTTACAAAGTTCAAGCAAATGTCAAGTAATCAAAAGTTAAAGACTACTGCCTTTTGGAATTGGAAAAGCGTATTGATTTCCTTTGAAAAATTAAAAATGGCAATTGAGAACAATAAGCGAGAATTGTTAACTTCTAGAGCCGTACATTTCCATGACAAGATTCGAGGGAAATTGGAAGATTTTTAACTGCCTCTCATAAGGCCTCGACTTAAACAAGAAGTAATTAATGTCTCTTCCTTCATCTTTTGTTGACGGTGACGTTAATACAAAAACTAAAAAAGGTGACCAAACTATAGAAAATGCTCCAGTTACTGTGAGATACTAGTGCCCAAAGGTCTTTGGGTCGCTGATGTCAAATCTTCACCCAAAATTAAAAATTTCAAATGATGGTTCAATACGACCGACAAAAATAATAAAAAAACCCTGATTGTATTGAAGTTTGGCTCACTGATTTCTAATCCCTACTCAAAATTAGAAAATTGAAAATGAACAACCCAATATCACCTATGAGAATCCTAAATATGATATGATTATAACGAAATTTGTTACGAATATTAATAGGTCTTTGAACTCGCTAATTTTGAATTTGAACTCAAATTTCTTAAATTTCACAAATATAACACATAGAAGTACAAAAATTGGTCTGATTGTGCTAAAGTTAGATGCGCGACCATAAACGCCACACGTTCCTAGATATAGAACTGAGATTTTCTCAAAATCGAGCAAAGATGATCACAAGTACTTTTACGAGGTTCGTCCATAAAGTAAAGAACGTTTTGCTATAACTAAGAAAAACAAAAGATACCATCACAAAACTTTATTTACAACACCACAGCACTTTAATCTATATTTTGGTGTAATCACCGTAGCTGTCAAGGCACTTATTGTATCGTGTAAGCAGTTTTTCGATGTCAATATTGTATTTTTCGGCCCTGAAAGATCGGAGCCATGATGTTACTCCTTCTTTGAGGTCCTCATCGTTGTAAAATTGTTTTCCGCCTAAAAACTCCTTCAATTTCGGAAACAAATAGAAATCACTTGGTTCCAGGTCAGGATTATAAGGAGTATGCCCGAAGATTTCCCACCTAAGTCCTTGAAGTTCTGCCTGTGTTTGTGCGATGGTCTCAGGTCGAGCATTGTCGTGGAATAAAACCGCCTTTGACAACATTCCGCGGCTTTTGTTTTGAATGGTGCGCCGAATGCGTTTCAGACTTTCAATGTAAGCCGCATAGTTTATTGTTTAACCTCTTGGCATAACTTCAAGTGGATTAAACCCTTTAGGTCCCAAAAAACCACTGCCATCAATTTTCTGGTTATCAAATTTCGTTTTTCTTTTGTAGGACTTGAGAGTGAGTTCGATTGATGCCATTCCATAGATTGACGCTTGGTTTCCGGAGTTTTTGTAAGAAAGCCAAGTTTCATTTCACGTTACAATACGATTGAGAAATTCGTCACCGTCGTTCTCGTATGAGTCAAAAATTCAAGAGCTGCTCTCATCCGTTTCGTTTTGTGGACATCTGTCAACACCTTAGGCATCCAACGGGTACAAATTTTTTAGTAACCCAGGTACTCTGTCACTATTTCATGTAGCAGAGATCGTGAAATTTGTAAAAAAGATTCGTGTAATACGGTCAAAGTGAAACGCTAGTTTTCCTAAAGTTATTCTTCAACTTTCACTTTCAATTCGTCAGTAATGTGTGAGGCCTTCCACTTCGTTCTTCATCGTGCACACTGGTTGTTCCTTGGTTAAACAGTATGCTACATTTCCTCACTGATTGATCGCTTATTACATTTCCACCATAAACTAGCTTGATTTCCTATAAATTTCGATAGGTCAAACATTTTGTGCATTCTGAAAACGAATGGCACTAAGCACTTCACATTTGGCGGGATTTTTTATTGGCATGACCATTTTAAATGATCACAAAACACAAAAGCGTGGCCTCACCTCAACGAAGCTCGGCTCACATTGAGGCGGGGGTCCTAGCTGGTTGGCGCACATCAATGGGGATGATGGGCGGTCGATGCCGCGTGTGATGCGCAAACGTTCTTTAATTTCTGGACGATCGTCGTATGTACTTGTAATGAATATTATAATCTTGCATTTATAAAGATAACTATGTGAAACATCATCGAACATTTTTGTAACGCTTCGAAAAATTGATAGCTTTACTGCGTGCATATAACTGCATAATAAATCTTTTTAGTTACTCGATAATCTCAGCTACTCCACTCAATTTGTTAAAGAAAAACGTTTAAAGAAACTAAAGCACATTACATTTCGCATACTCTAAAATCAGAAGTTTCTGACAACCACAAAATTAATACATATTTTTCTCATTAGTGTGGCAATTATTCACTGAATAGCATGTTTTCATAAATTTTAGAATTTTATACGTAGCAGAAGGGGAAGGTGTTCCACAATCAGACAAAAATACAGTTTGTTGTATCAATGTCACATTTATTGAAACACCTTACAAACAAATAATGAAGGAAAAGCATTTTAATAAGACAAAGTACATAAATCAAACAAGAAACGAAAAATCATATTTTAAAAATAAAAATAAAGATGTCAGATTATAAAACACTTATGTTCCACCATCAGACGAAATATAATCTACACTTGGACTATCTAAATTCGAAAAATTTACTTCAAACTTCAGAATTGCTGCTGCTTCGTTGTTCCCACATGCGTTGACCTTGGAAGAACCATTTTGATTTTTTCTATTCTTGCGAAGAAGATATCTTCTGTTATAAGTAAAATAAAGCTGTTATCATACTTCAAAGACTTTCGGAGAAATTTTGCTTTGTATTCTTCGGTTCCATTTTTATGCAAGACTTGAGCAATGAAATAAATATTTTTCTTTTTAGCCTCAAATAAAATTTAAAAAAAATCCCCTACTTCAGGTTTCCTATGGAGATGGTCTAAAAGAGGGGGCGGGGTCATTTTCTTCAAAAAAGTCGACGTCACCAACAGAATTTTCCAGTATCACTATCTCCTTTTCTTCGTCTGTTGAATCTTCATCTTTCAATTTTCTCTTCACATACCTTTTCAATTGAATGGCCTTCTTTCTTTTAGTCTCTTTTGTTGTTCTTCTAAAGCCATCTTTCTGGGAATCTCGATTGTGATAATGCTTTTGATTTTCATCCTATTCTCCCTCTTCGTTTAGCGTTCTTTGGCTTTAGAATAGCCCTTAAAGCCTTGTGGACTAATAAACAGATTCTCCTTATCTTGATTAATTGTAGAATTCTTTTTAGTAAGTGGTGTTAATCGTCATTTGCCATTATTAACTTCTTCCAGGTCTTCACTAATTTGTGATGTAGAAAGCCGATTGTGATGGTTTGTATCAAACATGTCATCACCAATGTTGTTATCTGTGCCTCTGTCCCTGTCAGTTACACTACTAAGAATAAAATCTTCGTCTGTAAAGATGTTTGTCAAAACGATAGATTCCTGGCTTGCGAAAACCAGATTTGATATTTTCACGAGACATTGATTTTTCAAATGCACATGAAACCCAGCTAGAAATGCTAAATATACTGAAAGGTATTCCTGGGTGTTCTAAAAGCCATATCTGCAACGCGGTATTATAAAATGCTTTAAAAGCAGAAAACGCTGCCATATCCAACGGTTGTAATTTGTGGGAGTGTGGGGTAGTAGCGTTAAAATAACGACACCATTGTCTTTGGTAAGGTTTAACGCTTCTATGATTAGATGACTTTATGATTGTCAAAAATAATGAGCGAACGGTTTCTAGTGAACTTGAAGTGTGCTTAATGAAGTGCCGCATAACACTTATAAAAATTTCATATGTCATCCAACCGAATCCGAAATTAATCCTAAGGTTCCATTTGGAATTCCTGAAATCATTCGCGGATTCAATTTTTTTCTAGGAAATACCTTTACTGGTGGAATGGTATTTCCAGATGCTGATATAACACAGCATATTGTAAGTAAAAGGCCTCTTTCAGCACCTGTACACGAGGACACCTGTTTGATACCTTTTTGGGCAATAATTTTTTTGTCTTGAACTGTTGTTGTGGCAGTTTCATCTAAATTGCAAATTCGGGTAGCGTTATTAAAATTTTCATACTTACACATTTTTTCCAAATAATTAAAGAAAAGTCCAACATTGTGCTTGGTTGGCGAAGGCTTAATGTTGGATGTCTGGCGTTGATGTCATCAATTAAATACAATTAATGATCAGCAACATATCTACAAATTTTTATAAAATAAATGTATATAAAAATTCATAGGTACAAATAAAGTAGTTTTAAACTTAAATAGTTAGAAACATAATTTTAAGATTTAGGATAAGTAAAAATTTAATACAACAAGCAGTAAGCTAAACAGACAG
>JAHWXV010264681.1:0-13975 GCA_024586415.1 Phrixothrix hirtus | reverse complement strand
AACGTAATTTCCAACAATAAGAAAGATTAATTTATTTACCAAAATCTAAACCATTTAATGCTTGCGGGCAGTCATATGACTTCTTTACAAACAGGATGGCTTCATTACCAACGTCTGGAACGTTAACATAACGCTTCCTTCAGAACTCAATTTCCTGGACCCATGGAGCGAACAATCGTCAAACTCGATCATTGGCATTAACTTACCACTAAAATAAATAAAACACCAATAGAATTTGAAATCCTAAGAAAGGAAATAATTTAATCTTACCCTGAAATTATCAGGGAACTATCCCAAAACTGCATGTGTAACCAAATCGAAAGCATTCACACAAATGAACCGCCGCGCGGTCTAGTGAATAAGGCAGCGCGCAAGAAACACGACCGGGTGCCGCCGTAGGCGTGACCAACACGACAGCGGTACTCAAACAATTTACCATAGCAATAATAATGAACGATTTTATTGTCTAAAATCCCACAAGCGGAACTCTATCAATTTATATTCGTTAACTAAATGCATTAAATCAATACCAAGTTACAACATTATATCTTTGGCTCGCGCTATAACTGGAAATCCATTCCGTGAACAGTACAAATCAATTTTTTACCTTATGAAATTTGTTTATATTAGAAATTTATTTTGAATTTAGATGTGCAGTTTTGATCTATTGTAACAAATAGGGTGATATTACGATCTACATCTAGTTAATTACGGTGGTCTAATTGAATTCCAACCAACACGAGACAAAAGGGTTGCACAAAGAGACAATGTTGTTATTCAATTTTCTATTTGAACATTACAATTAAAATTGTTGAAATTAATGTGTCACCGATTTTGTGTCAACAGCACTGACGGAGCAAAACCAGTAACTTATGTCAGTGTTGGTCAACGAACTGATACTTCTTTAAATGTACCTGTCCTATAAATCACCTGCAAGACGATTTAAGGTACAACATAGCTTATAAAAACGGGAACTTTAATATGTTGCTTAATAAAAATTATCAGTTGTGGAATACTAAAATGTTTATACTAGTCTTGTTATATCTTATGCATTAAATCACATAAATAATAAATCTCGCAGTTAGAACAGCTCAAACATTTATATTAATCAGTAGCTATAGTTTAAATTTAGCGTACTAACGTATCCTAAAATGTTTAAGTAGCCGTGAATAGTTTTGCGCGGTACTTCAAAATACATTATATCTATCTGAATGATCAGACAAGCCGAATAAATGAAATAAAAGGTGGTACTGAACCGACTCCTGTATTTCAAATTAAAGATTTTGCGTATACCGAGTACATAGTGGTACTGGTAAGTTGGTTATACTTTCAAAAGTTACAGTGTTGTTTATGATCGAGGTTTTTGGAATTGTGCGACCATATTATTTTGTGGACGACAATGGTGCAAGTGTAATTGTAACTATAATTCATTACGTCAGCATGTTGGAAAATTTTATTGTCGCGTGTAAGACACGCAAAGAGTTATTTTCAGCAAGGTGATTCAACAACCCACATCACACAAGAATTTCTCGATTACTTAAATACGTTATTTGGCGACATTTCATGGTCGGTGCCGCCCTTGGTTATCATAATCACAGACATATTCCTCGGAGGTTATCTGAAAAACAAGGAATACCGAACACATACATGAGCGCCTCAAGAAATCAAACAAACGGTCTTCTAGAGACTATAATGTATCAGGTATTCGGCAATTTCCGACAATGCTTGCAAGAATGCATCAGATAAGGGCCGAGGGCCATGCCATGCATATAATTTTCAAAAAATTAAATACGTAGTCATTTCAATGGTGTGTTTCGGTATATTGATTATTGATGCGTGCTTTCAACTACTTCTACTGCTTATTCTTCAGTTATGCTTTTGAATTGTAATAGTTGGGTCGGCGCTACTCTGCGATGTAGGGCATAATGCTAGGTAGATGAGAGTAAGAACTTGATAAACTAGCGCGACGTATTTCCTTCAAATCTCGCTTCAAGAGCAGTTCGGTGTTTCTTTTACTACTACTTCCATTCTTTTTTCCTGAAAAATATATTTCATTCAAAGGTCTAGACAGCGCTAATATAATTAGTGTAAGTTGTAAGCGCGTCTGAAAATCTTACGACTTTGATTGCTTATTTGAAAACGACCGGTACACACTTCAGCGTAGTATTAACAAAATCCAATTGGTAAAGTACCAATAATAGTTTTACGTCAAAATCACGTTGTAATCTATAAATAATATAATTTCATTTTATTAACAATTATTAAAAGCGCAAGCAATCCAAAGTTACATTTTATAAAAATTAGGATCATTCGTTTCTTAAAAACACTTATTCAACAATTCCCGTATGAAAGTCGTCAAGTTTAAAAATATACATTAACCCCTATCGTCTTTCCCCTTCAATTTCAAGGAGAAATACTTCACTTCAAGGATAGAGCTCGTAACGCAAACAAGTAAAGCTGCGTTTGTTTGTAGTGCGCGCGTCTAGATGATATTCAAAGTATAGTTGAGAAGTACCCGTCTGTCGAATTAAGGGATTAAGCTAGTATCTACTTGATCTACTTCCACCTAGGACGAATTTCTAGAAAGGGTCGATTCCAACTCCCTGTCTATTTGGAACCCAAGGGGTTAAATCTGACAAGGTTGCATTGTACATACGATTAAGTGAATATCCTAGACTGCCGTTTGTAACCGCCGACTCCTCCGAAAATAACGCAATCTTCAGATCACCAAGTAAGTGATAAATTCCGTTAATTAACTTTCGCTAATCTCCACCCCCTCGCTAAATTATTCTGGCTGGGGTGAATCAGCTGATCACCTAGAACTACCAGACAAGTCCATTAAGACTATATTTCAAAGACTAGCGTTTGTTAATGTTCAATAATTTATAACATTTAGGATCATTACGGCCAACTTCTTTTGTTCATTTTAGCTTAGTTTAATTTTAGTAACAAGGATCCCTTGAATTAGAAATAAAACATTATTGTTCCCGTTATCTACATTTGGGAAAAACATGTAGCTTATTAATTGTATGACCTGCGTTTTCAATTTTATTATATTCAATCTTTAAGTATTGATTTTATTTTATTATATGTAGACCCGTTGTGATAACCTATACTTTCTTTCAGGAACTAGTTATTATTTTAGCAATTAATTAATTTAGATAATCCGTCGTAATTCTACCTAATCGAAGATGAAACCCAGCGACGTGCATAGAAAGAACTAAGTTAATGTAAGTGCTTATTAACGTAACCCTAGGTATAAAGAATTTCGGGATCGGTTCCTTTGCCTTCCGGTCTTTATGAAAACAATATCTAAAACTATCAATTGTCCATTATTTATTGATAAAGACAAAGTGGCGCCCTTATCCACGACTATCTTACCCTTATTCACGATTAATTATTGACTTTTGAACACCTACATAAAATCCCTGAATGCTAACTACCTTAAACTTCGCGCAATCGTAGAACCTACCCCATTTTCTACTGTGGTGGCCGGAGCAAACCAGTTTATTCAGGAAATTTCCAATTTTAACAACCTCAGGAGCACAGGACCCGTTTAGGATCGTTATAAAGTTAATAAATGACTTAATATTTAAATATAATTTTAAATAATGGTACTTCATTTATCTTAGAGAAAGAGCACTGTTAGGTGATAACCAGGTAATCGAATAATATTTTCGAATTTATTTCCTTGCTCATAAATAATGAAGATTTAGAATCTTTGAAATCATTACTTCCATCTATTATACTATTTCCGTTTAGCCTATTAATAAATTCCATGAAGTGGACACACGACATTTGTTTTCAAAGCCATGAACGTTTTAGTTAAAGAAAAACCTGCAAAAGTAACTATAAGCATGTTATTACCGTGCAGACCCTACAAGATCTAGTGCTTCATGTTATGAACAGCTCAAAAGACCTACTGTGGTATAAGGAAATTATAATCTAAATTACTCTGTATACATTAATTTTTCTTTTTTGCTCAACTTCAAAATGTAGAAAATCTTCTTTCTTTATAGTTTAAGCCCTAATGATATTTTTACATGCCCACGTGTCAAACGTTGACACGGAATCGACGATTTTACTTGCTTAGAATATGATGTGTTTTTAAATTATTTGCCTAGTTTAAGTATGTGCCCTTGAGGCTCAGAGGTAACCTTATTAGACACTGAACCGCCAATGTCGGCGATTTTGCTTTTATTCCTTAATGTTACAGGCTACTATGCATCTGCATGGGTTAGGCCATAGAAAGAAATATGTTATGACTGTCATCTGCATGCTCTACTGAGAGACATGTTTTGCCCAAAGAAAGCTAGTGGAGTTAGCTTTGACGATTTTCAATAAAAGGCGCTATTTGTAGGTTTTTGCGAAAGAATCTAAAGTGAGGTTATCGTATCTCAAAGGCGTTTATGTTTGATATCTAGAACAGTTTAAGCAACAGACGCGTAAGCAATCACCTTCTTAGAATAACTGGAATGAAATTTTCAAAAGAGCAGTTTTGGAATTTGTTATTCTACTCACTTATGGAAAGTTTTCTGCATCAATTAAAACTTGTAAGTAGTGGTTTAGACCGTTCAGAAGTGGTAATTTTGATGTTACTGCTAAATAATGCCCGGAACAGCCAAACAAGATTGAAAATACCGAATTGCAAGAATTATTGGACAAAAACTCAGCTTAATCCGCTTTAGAACCAACCAGAGCATGGAATAGCGATCGAACTATAATTATCAAACTCTAAATATCACGGGGCAGATTTTTGAAAAACTAAAATGGCTACTACACTCAAAATTCTATTGGTAATCGATTGAACATTTGCATATTCTTGATTATCAGACAAAGAAGATAACTGGAAAACGCAGAATATAAGGGATCGGCTGTGACCAATCGTCAATATTGACGCCATGTAATATTTACGCTCATAAGGTTATGTTCTGTATTTGGTGAAACCAAGCTGTGGTGTAATTAGAGGTGCTGAAACCGAACAGAGCTGCTACAGGGGATCGCTATACAAGCTCAAGCATAAGCTTGGTCAAATAACCCCATCAAAGTTATTTAGTCAATACAAAGTGACTAGGCCATCATGATAATGCACAATACACGTTATTTGTATCATGAAACAGGCGTTGTTGAGGTTACAACGGAAGATACTATCACATCCAACGTATTTTTTAGGCTTTACCCCAATAAATTGACTTCCAATCAAAGCAACGCGTATTTGAAGATACACACTTCTCAAACTTCGGAGCAGTACAACATTTCGTTGATTAGATTGATTCAAAAGTGCAATTATTCTATAGCCATGGTTACCCAGATCCTGTCAGAAAGACGGGAAAACGTTTTTGCCAATCCAGTCTACCACTCGTGACTGATAACGCGGCGTCATATGTGTCGCTTAAATGCCGTATAAAAAATGTTTCAAAGCGTTCACTCGCTGCGCACAGTCTAAACGCCAAGTATAACGGCCCGTCATCGGCCCGCGACCATAATGGTACTACCGTCTTACTGTTTACAAATCATGTTTTACTACCTATAAGTTACTTATTTCGTTGAGTTATGATCACATGACCAGCGACTCTGATGGTTTCTATAACCATTCATCTTTTTTTAAGCTTATGACCAGAATGAATAGCAAGGGGTGTAAGTTCTCATTCTGTTGACTTGTTTTTTGTTAGGATCTGTTATTCACCTCGACTCTCAAATAATACTTTTTTTCCAAAGCATAGAAGACTTCCTCAAAGGCTATAAATACATTTAACATTTGTTAAAACTTTCCATACCTTTTAATCAACTCTTGCATTATAGATATTAAGTTTATACTGGATATTTTTCTTTCTAAACCTACAAGCTGTGACAATTAAAGCGCAACACTGGTAACAAAATCGGTAAACAATGCTGTTGATTATCATGCGCCACCTTTTTCAGCAATGCTACCATTTTCTCCTTTTCCTCGTGCGTAGTCCTAAAAAGGATTATCTTCGAAGTGGATTTTACTTTAGTAAACTAGTAAAATGCGCACTAAGCTAAACCTGGAGAGTCTGGTCAACCAAAAACAAAGTTCACGTATTGTTCATTCGCATCCTGAACTTCTTCTTCAATATGCTTCCTTTTAGCTTGGTCGGGACCTCAGTTTCACTAGAAATGCATCGATCTATGTTAATATTAACCATGATTCCAGCAACACGGTTGCACACCTGCCCCTTTAATCGTTTTATAACGGTACGAACGGGCTCTTACGCCCCTGAGGTTGTCAAAGTTGGAAATTCCCCTGAATTAGTTGGTTTGCTCCGGCTACCAGAGTGTAGGTTAGGGAGATTCCACCTTTGCGATGAATTCAATTAGGCTAGCATTCATGGATTATAAGTTGGTGTCCAAAAATTCGGGAAATAGTCGTAAATACGGGAACCACTTTGTTTTTAACAATAACGAAGGATGATATACCAAAGTTCTGTTGTTATAGAAGCCGGTAAAACAAATAAATCGATCCCCAAGCTTTTAGACCGAAGATTGTATTAATACGTACTTACAGTAAGGTAACCTTTTTTGCACGCTTCTGGGTCCTCTCTTCGATCAGGTAAAATTTAACCAGACTACCTAAATTGGTTATTCGCTTAAAAATTAACTAATTCTTGAAAGAAAGAATGTGTTATTATATCTACAGGTTTACATATAAAAAAATTTGATGAGACAACACACAAGTAGGTTATTGTTTACGTTTATTTCGGAAACGATAATTGTAACGGTCACCCACACAAGTTACTGGAAAGGCGAAAGGCTCCTTAACTCCAAAAATGTTCTCTGATAACTTGCTTCAATTTCTTCAAAAATACTGTTCACATAAAGGGGCACTAAATACATAATAACTGTAGCACATTCAAAAATAGAGGTTATAGCTGTTTTTGAGAAAATCGCAAAAAAACCTAAAAATCGCAAGAATAAAGTGGCACGGTCATTCGATTTTTTCTAAATTCTTGACGACTCATGGGCAGAAGATAAAAAACTAAAATAGATGTACAATTTCATTCATATATCATACCTAGTTTTTGAGATATGTTGTTCACAATTAATACGCTAAGTACCTCTGGTTACTCGATTTCCGAAAATTTATTAGAGATATAGCTTGATTCATACAAAACAGAATGAAGTAGCTAATAAATGTACTAAGTTTTAAAAACCGTTATAGCCGATTTCAAAAAAAGCGCGAAAACGAAAATACAGAAAATGTGGAACTTCCGGTTATCCGATTTTAACCAAATTCTTGATTTTAAATACCAATTTAGATGTGTTAACAAATATAAATTTTCATTCCGATAAGACTTTTAGTTTCATAATTATTTTATTTAGAGTCAACGGTGAAGGTACTTCCGGTTATTCAATTCACGGAAATGTTCCTGAGAAGTAAGCTAAATTATATGAAAGGTCATTAAATGGATAAGAAATACAATAAGTATAAAAAAAATTGTTGTAGTCGATTTCGAGAAAACGCGAAAAATGAAAAATTCGGAAAATACCTAAAAATAACAGAAATAAAGTTGTACTTCCAGTTATTAGATTTTATCCAAATTGTCAATTTAACAAACAAAGGTAGTTAGAATACCATATACAAATTTTCATTTATTTAGAACTATCAGTTTCATAGTTATTTTAGTCATAGTTAATGGTAAGACTACGTCCGGTTACTCATTTTACGGACTTTTTTTGAGAAATTGTTTCAATTATATGAAAGGGCATTAAATCACTAAGAAATACAGATAAATTTAAAAAAAGCCGATTTCGAGAAAATCGCGAAAAACCTAAAAATGACAAGAGTAACGAGGCACTTCTGGTCATTGGATTTTAGTGAAATTTATTGCAGTCGCGTGCGAGAATGGATACAAACTCAAATATGAAATTTTATTTATCTACAACTTTTCGTTTTCGAGATACCTTGTTCACACACACACACACACACACACACACACACACATACACACGCACACACACGCACACACGCATGCACGCACGCACGCACGCACATACGCACGCACCCACTCACGCGCCCACCCACTCACGCACACATCCACTCACGCGCGCACGCGCGCACAGGCGCACGCGCGCACACGCGCACACGCACACACGCACACGCACACACACACACGCACGCATGCACGCACGCACCCACGCATGCACGCACACACGCACGCACGCATGCACGCACGCACGCACGTACGCACTCATACACACATACATCAACACACACAAACATCAACACACACAAACACACACACACACACACACACACACACAAACACACACACACACATACACGCGCGCACAAGCACACACGCGCGGACACACACAGAGGGAGAGGGAGACCAATTTTTAAAAACAAGGTTTTTGAACTCAGGGGGCCCAAAAACGTGTATTTCCACTAAAATTTCGACATCGAAAAATTGTACCCTAAAACAATACTTTATACAATATATCATATAGGTAAGAGAAGGTAAAAATAAGATCTGTACTTAAAGATCGAATTTAATATAAAGTAAAGCATGTGAGTTACAATTTAGAATTTACATGACTTATTGGAAGGGAATAATGGAATCAATAATTTTCTATATCTAGGGTAAGGGATACTTGCGTTGCTATTAATTAAACTAGTCTAATATAACGAAAGATCTTGACCCTAAGGGCTTCAATAGTATAAACAATTAAAAATTTAAAAACGTTAATCTTTTTATTTATGATATTATCGAACTTATCTTGAATTTATACGCGATCGACTAATTCGTCCCAGCAGAGTTTACTTAACGAGGGGTGCAGATCGGTAGAATTTAGATAACGGATAAATCACTTACTTAGTGTTCTGAAGATCGTTAATTTCCCGAAGGAATTGAAAATAACAAACGTGCTGCCTCGGATATTCTTCTTATCGTATTTTGCATACAACCTTGTTGGACTCAAACCCTTTGGTTCCGAATCTACAGAAAATTGAAAATAGACCCTTTTTATTACGAATTCGCTCTGAGCGCAAATAGACCTAATTTCTACCAATTTGATCCCATATATATCATACGGGTAACTCTTCAATTTTATTCTTGGAATATCGCCTCTACACGCACTACGGAAGCGCAACTTAGCTCTGCAACTCTTATATCTCTACTACTGGCAAACGAAGTATTTCTCCTTGAAATTGAAGGGGTGAAGACGAGAGGGGCTAACGTTTATGTTTGGACTTGATAGTCTTCTCACGGGAATTACTAAATAAATATTTTTAAGAAAAAATTCCTGTTTTCTAAAACGAACCTGGAATTTTCGAATTTTGATAATTGTTAAAATGGAATAACACAATTTACAAATTTATAATCGTGATTTTGGCATAAAACTGATACTGGTAATTCACCAATTAAATTTTGTTATTACTACTCGGATGTATTTACCGGGTGTTTCCAAATGAATGACCAATGTTGTTGGAATTTTAGATGCGCTTACAGTTTCTCATAGACTTACTACAGGCAACAAATTTCAAATTTTATTAATTCTGTCCATAGCTCGATGACTTACACACTAAATCGAGCCATTATTCCCAATTCTTAACCTAAATTTCCTTTTTATATATGCCCTCCCGATCTCCTGGATAGCCCGTGGAGTGGAGCTTAAGACAAAAATCTAATCTAAAGTTATATTACATGTTTACCTACTATGCTTGTAAGAAACGAATTTTGCGATTTCTTTTATTTCATAGTTATTTATTCTTAATTAATCATTGTTTAATATTTATGGTATTAATTGTTTTATATCTTAAAAAATTACACTTAACGCTAAGAAGTTATCCGGTAATGACATATACGTTGGCATGTTTTTGGGCAGTACGGCACTCGATTTTCACTAATCACTAATTGCTTTTGATTTTAAGCGACACTACCAATTTTATAAAACGTCAACAATAAATATTAGGAAGTTCCAAAATTTGTCTTCTTTGGTGTGGCTTCTCTTTTGATAGCATGTTTAATTTGTTAGTATAAGTATTCCTTATTGTTGTTGCTTTTAATTTATTCAACTTAATTAGGCATATTGATATTCGGTATATTAGAACTGTTTCTTACTATATTTTTGTGTTCTTATTGTAATGAAACTAGTTAATTGTTTTAAAATCTTTACTTATATTCACTAATATAGGTTTATTTATTTACACTTATTTATTTCACAATACACTAACAAACGTTTATATTTGTATTTATATATATCAGTAACTTACAGGGCAAGATTCTAATTAAAAACTAAAACTAAGGGGGTATAATCTGCTATTTATATAGAAAAGATAAATTCCAGAGCAGTAAAGAAGAAATCTATATTAAAATTAGCCATAATAATGAAGTTATAAATTGTAATACCGTGACTCATTGCTGACCTTGAATTTAATTTACGAATTTCGATTACAGTAATGAGTCATTTGTGATTACATCATCTATCTTAATTATAAGGAACCTTCTAGATTATTCCAGAACGTTCCATTGAGTTTTATTGTTCCTAATTTTTTGTTAAATTATGTTTATTTAAATTTGTTAGTGTAGCGTTTGTAAATAAAAATTATGCAGTGTCATAATATATATTTACAGACAAATATGCATTTAGCGTCAGTGCGTAAAGCTTAAATTAGTCATATTTTGTTTGTTAAGTTATTTATGTTGACATAGGCTTTTGTATGCTGATATATTTATAGCATTGTTTTGTGATGACGTATTCAACTGTTTCAGTGCACATTTAATTTGTTAAGAGTTGTTTTTTATTAGTTAGTAACATGTTGAGTATTTGGAAAATTTGTGTGTGTTGATTTGCTGTCTAGATTATTGCTTATTGTTGAGTTGTCCGGTTAACCAAGCATTTCAGGTCAGGTCGTTTGCAATCTGAAATTTGCTTATGATTCAGCGTTATTGTTTACCTAATCTATTCGTTTCGATGTTTTGATTTTTTTTAAATAAAAATTTTTTTTTTATTGAGTTCTTGTCATATATTGTTGAAATTGCTTGCGTTTGTATACAGGGCGTTAAAAAACGTTACATATTTAAGAGGCATCTAGTACGACCGAAATCAAGTAAAAAAACTTAATGGACATAGGTTCGCAAATCAACTGTTTTCGAGATAAGAGCGATTTTCTTTTTGTAAATTTTTTGAAACTCAGCGTTTGGCGCTACAGAACACGATTATCCAAGAAGACGTTCGATATGTCTTCCTTTTATTTGACACAGCATCTACATCTGCTCAAGAAGGAACCCCCCACAGGTGTTGCGTACGCTAAACTTTTCAAGTAACTTCAAATACAAAAGTCAAAGGGAGTTAGGTCGCGAGGCCTAGCAGGACATGGGATGGGACCCGCTCGGCCCATCCATCTACTAGAAATTTTGGTCCAGATGCTCCCTAACAGCAAGCGTAAAATTCGGCGGTGCCCCATCTTACATAAACCAAACATCCAATCTCAGATTTAGAGGGGCACCTTCCAAAAGTTCAGGCAAATTCTTTACCAGAAAGTTAAGGTTTGTAGGGCCTGCTAAAGGTTTTAGCAAAACATGCACATGCTTGGTATTAAACTGATAATAAAGGTTGTGGCTTACTTTGATTTTGAAAAACGAAAATCGTTCTATTTCGAAAACGGTTGGTTTGCGGACCCATGTTTATTAATACCTTTTACTTACTTTCCGTTGTACTGTATCCCCTTAAATATCTAAACATTTTTAACACCCAGTATATTCATATATGTCATTGTAGAAATGGTGGAAAGTTGCTGGTTTTAAAATAATTTATGTCAAGTCTTTACATTATAGTTATGTTATATTGTGTTTGATAAAATAATACCCCTGTTCAAGCATTGCCGATTGATAATATAATGTATTTGGGGGTTAGGTCGTTAGCACCTTTGACTTCATGCAGAGTACAGCTGATGGAATACCAAATATATGATTTTATGATTTATCTGTGTGAATGTCTATGAATTTGTTTGTATGTCTATGGAACTATTACATACCTTATTTATTGGTGTCTGATGGATCTATTCTCAGGACAACAGCTTTGTCGCTTAATATGTTTAGTGTTATAAAGTCTCTCCGATTATTTGTTTCGTAGCTTTACTTCATAGTAGCGTTCAGCATTGATTTAATTGTTCGTATGTAATACTGCATTCCATGATGATGAGCTATGGAGTTCCGTTTCCTCTGCATTTGCAGAGATATGCTTCCCTCTTAATTATTCTATGTAAATATGTCGGATATGGGCCATGCCCTAGCAGGAAGAGCATTAGTCCCGTAGAAAGACAGAATCGTTTGCTACGCCTATTAAAGCTTACGCCTGGTATCAGAGAAAATTTTATTCCCTTGGATTCATCCCATGATTTAGGATGATGTTTATAATGTTAGATTTAGCCATTCCATTGTTTTCCACTATCTTTGCTACTTTCATCTGGTCGCCTGTTTTAAACCAGAACCTTGCTGTCTTTTTATTTACTTGTAGGTATGAGGGATAATTCCCAGGATCACTAGCAGGGATCAATTGACGCAGTGCCAACCGCTCCTGAGAACCTGAGCATTACCATCAGTTGTATACTACGATATTTGTTTTGTTTCAACTAGCTTGGATTGTGATTCCCAGGTACTGACCGCGTATGTCATTATTGCAATTTGAACATTGGTGAAGTACAGCCTATCGCAGCTTTTTGGGCAATCATGGCAATTTTGTGCACGATATTGATTGATCTCTCACATGCGGAAATTATCACTCCTAGGTATTTGGTGCTAATTATCCTGGAGATTTTGTTTTGCCCAATTTCATCACAGAGTTTCTTTGTAGATATCTCTTCACCAGGGTATATGAGACCTTTTTTGGTGATATTTTAAGTTTGATCTGCGCGTACCAATCTTGAACTCGGCTTAATATAGTATTTGTCTTTTGTTTTATCTTGCTCCGAGATACTGCTTCCAGGAGCAGCGCGATGTCGTCTTTGTATGCTGTTTTGTCTAATATTCTTATGCCCTTGTCGAATGTCAGGAGCAGGTCGTCAAAGACGATGTCCAAAAAGAATGGCCCACGAAACAGTCCTTTTATGAGTATTTTAGTGACATCATCATGTTTGCATCTGAGAGTAGTGTACCTGTTCTGACAGCAACTTATTATATTTTTCAAGATATCTCTTGCTCTTTTCAATCTCTGGAGTCCCTGGATACTGCAGGCCACCAGAAATTGTCGAAGGCACCTTATATGTCTATTCAGACAGCTATCATATACTGCCACGGATTCTAGCTCAGTAGCTATGCGGTAGAGTAGGGGAGGTATGGTGTAATCGGTGTAGGTGTAAAGTTGTCATGCATAATACTTCACGGTTGGTCTCTTCTCAGTTCGGACAACGTCAAAAAGGAAGTACAGTAAAGAGCAAATAGGGCGCCAGTCGTTCACTATAAAAATGAAAATCACAAAGAACACCCGAACGACAAGATGTTCTCTTATAACAAGTTCACTTACAGTACAGACTCGGCCTCTGGTACAGTAGACCTATGTAAACCTAAAGTAAAGTCAATTAGGAAAAAAAGGAAGTTCGGTGAAATTACAACGATATGGTTTAACAAATAATTAGGTATTTATTCACCAACCCAGAATGTTATCAGTCAGGTGTAATAATAACAACAAAAATAATAAAATAAATAACAGTAAAGAATTTATGGCCTGGTTAGGGACGCATTGACATTCAAATAGGATAATTGACATGCTTTTTATAGATCAAAGCTAGCCTAGAATTATTTTAATGAATCTACACTGCCAGTTGCAACAATACTAATTTTAAATCCTAGTAAAGGATATAATTGACAATCAAATAGGATAAGTGAAATACTTTTTATAGATCAAAGCTAACACAGAATTATTCGACGGTACCTCGTATATAGTAAGTACGTTACAATACTAAATCAACTCTAAATAGTTTAGTGTCAGCACATAAATTAACTAGACTAGAATT
>JAHWXV010264646.1:0-12492 GCA_024586415.1 Phrixothrix hirtus | reverse complement strand
GTGTGTGTGTGTGTGTGTGTGTGTGTGTGTGTGTGTGTGTGTGTGTGTGTGTGTGTGTGTGTGTGTGTGTGTGTGTGTGTGTGTGTGTGTGTGTATAACTTGCAAATAAAACTTTGAATTTATGAAAGTGGTTACTCCACCACCTGCGGTAGGAAGATGTCGACATTTTAATCGGATTCCTTCTTGAAACCTAAGAATAATCGGCCAATGTTGTTATAGTAATAAAAGGATATTGTTAGGTAACTGTAAAATTGTTACAGTTGAATTGAATTAATTTAATCATTTTTGATGATATGGTCAGTGTGAAACTTGCCGTTAAGTTGATTCTGATAATTCGGGTCAATTTGTATGAGCTGGGCTTTATTAATACCATAGATTATTCTTGCAAATCTGTATTTAATTTTTTTTAAGAATATAAATCTTTGAGAGTTTCAATGAAAATTTTAATATTAGTAGTATACTTTCGAGTTACTGTCAAAATATTGTAACAGCGCTTAAAATTTTATTGAATAGAATTTAATTAAAAAAAAACTGTATATAGAATTTATATATCCGCCCATTTTAATAAAACAAACTATAGCCGATTTTCATTTGATATAAGTATTTTACATAAATTGGGATTCAATTAATAAGTCTAATAGAACAATTATTTAGCTTAGTATACATATTTACCTTACAAATTTCATATGCAATATTAGTGTAATATTACTATAAAACCTATGATAAATAATATTAGGTTAAGTCCGTGGGACTTGAACGCTTTGACCTCCTACCCCGGTGTGTAAAAATAAGAATGAAGCAGTCGGTTTAAAGACCTTGATCTGACAGAACCGATCGCTTGATTTAACAAACATTAAATAGTTATTCAAGTTATATTATTATCAGTAACTCAGTATAGAAATTAGTCGCCCAATTTTAGAATAATAAATCTAAGGTGAAATACATATATTTTAGTAAACGTTTCTGCTAATAGTTTTATTAATATCACTCACAGTTAACTTATACATCGCTAGATCCACGATTAGGCTAAGATAAAGAACTTTACTACTTGTTTTATATTTGCTTTGCTTATAATTGGCGATTTTGGAAACTGAACATTTATTTCATCATTACTGAACCTCTTCTATTGAAATGCTTTAGTTTTAAGTTGCCTTCATTCTACTTTCAGCCACCAGGTAATATGCATTGTAATCCAGTCCTTCCATACAATATAGTGGCGTAGCTAACGCATTCGATAACCACGTAAACTAGCATTTTCCCTAAAGGATTTCGAACTCTGATCTTCATACCTTAGTTCGGTGTAGTATTCAGTGAAGCGATGCCTTCAAGATTATCACAAATTTATGGAAGTCTGACGTCATCGGTAAAATTTATATAACACCTTCCAGTTAGAAATCTTGAATCACCCTACCTAACTAGTTAGCCGTGGAAACAGGTTACAATATCAGTTACACAGATTCTTTAATAAAATGTCCTAAATTTTGGAATGTAATTTTGTAGGATTCATGGGAGAGTCCCCTAAGTATTTAAGTGGTTGTAACTGGTCTTCGATAGTAGGCTTTAGAAGTTTATAAGGTTTGATTCTTGATTAGATTTTGATTGCATGTTTGGACGTTGATATTTTTTAAAGGACGTTTACTTGCGTGGAAGTCACACTGTTCATGGTATACTGGAACATTATTTATTATTGAATCATTCAAGATATCGTCATTGGGAGAGCTAACTGACAACGGGAAGGTATTTTATGGAAGTAATTATTTGAATTAACCATTTCTACTCCTTTTTGAGTTCTGATGCTTGTGCATGTTGAACTGATATGCCCGCTTTGCTTCTAAGTAAAATATATCGTATCCGTTGATAGAAAAATACGTTAAATTGTTTCATCATTGGATATTAGAATAGATTCAGGTATTAAGATATTTAAAACTTAAATTATACAGGGTGTCCGGAAACGATCCGTCAAGACTTCAGAAGGTAATTCTTTACAAGAAATTAGGGCCACAAAATCCTATAGCATTTTTTCGAAAACGCAATATTAACAGAGATACGGTGTGTCAAAGAAAAAAAATTTTTTTTTAGATTTCCTTGAATAACATTTTTATCAGTATTTTGATATCTTTCGTATTTTCCACATGTATTATTAGTGCTTTTGTAGATTTACATTCCAAATATGATGCAAATACTTCAGTGCCAAAGGGCCTAACCTGACCTTAACCCTCGATCTATGACCCACAACTTTTTGTTTTTACCGATTTAGGAATTTAAATAACAGTATGTTAAAGAGCATTAAAAATTCTTAAAAAAAGTATCTCTTGTTTCGATACGATAAAATGAACCGTTTCTGAGAAAAACAACTTTAAACATTTTCATACATAAATGCTGTTTTAAAATAATTTTTACGATTTACAAAAAATGCTTTGAAAATTATAGCTTAAAGTTGCCTTAACAACTTTTGACAGATATGTTCATGTGAATTTTTCGGTTGTGTGTGATAAGTATTGTGATTAAACCCGATAAAGTGAATAATAATAATTATTATAACCAATACTCGAATGCCGAGCTACGCGACATGCATTATTATTATGCTTAGCTGCAGGAAATGCATCAAGAGCAAGACGTTTGTATCGAGATGTATTTACAAATAGAAGGATACCATTATCACAGTAATTAGGTGAGTTTGACTTTTTTAAGAGGAGGCTATTTGATGTCGGACGCCAGAGAAGTACTCAAACTCCTAGGGCTGAAGTTCGTGTTTTGGCTGCGGTTAATAATAGTCCTGATGTAAGCGTCAGGTTAATTGCATCGCAGGAAATATTCCCAAAACCTTAGTCCACGAAATTTTACACGAACAACTCCTGAATCCATTCCATTATCAAAAGGCCCAAGCTGTAGACCCTGGAAATTCGATTCTGTGACTGAATTTCTGCAGGACAGCTATAAAACTCCATGATGGAAACAGAAATTTTATCAATTCCATTCTTTTCACGGATGATGGTATTATAAATCTCCATAATATACATTATTGGTGTGACGAGAATCCTCATTTGGTGGTGGAACGTAGACTCCAGAATAAACTTTCTGTGAATGTATGGGCCGGCATCGTGGAAGATCATTTAATTGGACCACATTTCTTCCCACAAAGACTTGATGGTGGGGGTTACTTACACTTTCTACAGAATGATCTTCCCGTTTTGTTAGAAGACGTTCCTCTTGAAGTGCACTGCCTCATTGAAGTTTAGCGGTGAAGGAGTATATCAATAAAATTTTCCCTGTGAGATCGGTAGAGCGCGGTGGATTCATACAGTGGGCTATCAGATCGCCCGACTTGAACCCGATCGACTTTTTCCTTTGGGGTTATGTTGTCACTTGTATACAGAATGCCTGTGAATAATGTGGAAGAGCTGAGGCAACGAATTATTAACAGTTTCGCAATACTAAGAACAAAGGAGGGCATATCTTTCAGAGTTCGTCGCAACTTTCTGACAAGAATAAATTTGTGTGTCGAAATGGAAGGACAACATTTCGAGAACGTACTGTAAGAACATCGAGTAAATATAACATCATGACACGTTGTGTACTTTGTAGTGATTATCAAAAATGTTAGTAATGTAGTTAGTGAATAAATTTTGTATTGATAAGTTGAGACTATGAATATAGTTTAAAGCAGCATTTATGCATGAAAATGTTTAAAGTCGTTTTTCTCAGAAACGGTTCATTTTATTGTATCAAAACAAGAACTACTTTTTTTAAGAATTTTTGATACACTTTAACATAATGCTATTTAAATTCCTAAAACGGTAAAAACAAAAAAGGCGTGGGCCATAGATCGAGGGTTAAAGTCAAGTTAGGTCCTTTGGCACCGAATTATTTGCAATGTATTTGAAATGTAAATCTACAAGGGCACTAGCAATACACGTGCAAAATATGAAAGAAATCAAACCACTAATAAAAAGTTATTCAAGGAAATCTAAAAAAATTTTTTTTCTTTCACACACCGTATCTCCGTTAATATTGCGTTTTAGAAAAAATGCTA
Source organism: Phrixothrix hirtus (assembly GCA_024586415.1). NCBI lineage: Eukaryota > Metazoa > Arthropoda > Insecta > Coleoptera > Phengodidae > Phrixothrix > Phrixothrix hirtus. Next base: position 8,459 of record JAHWXV010264646.1, on the reverse strand, counting down.
TAGGACTTTGTTGCCCTAATTTCTTGTGAGTAATCATCTTCTGAAGTCTTGACGCTCCATTTCCGAACATCTTGTATATGCTTGTCATTCAAAACTTAACATACACCTGAATTAACCCAGAAGCAAACCGGCTCTTAAAAAATTAAGAGGCGAGATTAATTTAAAATTCTGGTTCTATAAGGCAGTTATAGTTATAGAGTGAGGTATCCTAGGACATGGTAATTTCTGTGGAGGGGTTAGCATTGTGCGAACCAGCACGATATTATCCCCAATTATAAATTCTTTACGTTCTTGACTTAAGGGTTATGCATCATTAGCACTCAGAACTCTTTGAAATACGGTATCTTTCTGTCAAATAATTATCTATGTTCCTCAGATTGAAGTAGCAATACGCTGCTTTGATATGTTGGGAAGGCGTTTACCAAGAACTTCTTGAAATTTTAATATGCAATGATATTTTTAATCTCCTTAACAAACACACACACACACGCACGCACGCACGCACGCACGCACCCACACACACACACACACACACACACACACACATATATATATATATATATATATATATATATCATATACGAGAATCGCACCGTATGTTTCTGAATGTGCAACACTGCAAATAATTATTTGCAAATTTGAGGTTAGTATAATGTGTCAATTGTTTGCGAATAAGTTGCACCTTATTTGAAATCAATATCTCGTTTCAGTAAGAGTGAGAATTTTTTGAAAAGTTATAGTTCGAGTTAAAATGGAAGTGACGCGAGAACATTTTCGTGCCATGATTTTGTATGATTTTCGTTCGGGTTTAACTTTTAATGAATCATTCGCTCGTTTGCAAAATCTATTTCCGGGAGAAGGTCCAAGTAGGACGGCTGTGTTTAATTGATATAAAGATTTCCAACGGGGGAGATCATCGCTTGAGGATGAAAATCGTGAAGGTCGTCCGATTACCGCAACGACTTCAAATCACATTGTTGCTGTTCATCGCATGATTGAAGAAGATCGCCGGGTGACCTATAATAAAATTCATGCATCCCTTGGCATTGGAATAACTGCAATTCAAACAATTCTTCGTATTCATTTAAGTGTAAAAAAAGTGTGTTGTCGCTGGATACCACATCGTTTAACAGAGGAGCAAAAAAAGCGAGGGTAGACTGGTGCCTAGAAAACCTAGAACGCTATCATGAAGAAACTCCTAAGGCAGTTAACAATATCATTACGGACGACGAACCCTGGATCTATTACTATGATCCATGAACTAAACATCAATCTTCCCAATGGATGTTTCAAAATGAAATGCGACCCACAAAAGTGAAACAAATGATTGCTTCTTTCTTCAGTCGCACTGATTACATTTGCTCCGTTACTGTTAAGAATAAGAAAACAGTTACTTAAGATTGGTATACTACCATTTGTTTGCTGACTATGCTCTCAAAAGTGCAGAAAAAGGAAATTGTTCTGCATCATGGCAGTGCACCGGCACATGCTGCAAAGTTGACAACTGAGTTTTTTCGATCTGCTGGAATCAAGTTAATGTCATGTTCTCCTTAAAGCCCGGATTTAGCTCCATACGATTTCTTCCTCTTTCCAACTATTAAGAAGAAAGTACGTGTAATCCATTTTTCAACACCAGAGGACGCTGTAAAGGTATTTGAAGAGCATGTTAGCGCAATATCTAAAGAAACCTGGGTTTCCTGTTTTACGGAATGGTTTCAGAGGATATCAAAGTGCGTGAAATGTACAGGAGAGAACATTGAAAAGATATAAATATTGTTTGTTTTAATATATCTTGTTATTACCCCGTATTCAGAAATGTATGGTGCAGACTGCATATAATTTAACTCTACATTCTTAGTAATTTATAAAATATCAAATTTCCTTTGGTAATTGTCTAGGAATGAATATAAAAACAGTATTAGATATCGACAGGAACTTCAACTACTTTTGAAAATTAAAAATCTTGACAAAACGAATTCTACGTTTCTGCATTTTAAATTTGACATATTATTATATATGCAACCAATTTAACAGTGAAGCTGAGCTGCTTGTTTGATAATAGTATTAACATACCCATTACAGGTAGCCAAACAATTAATAATGAAATGAAGTCTATTTATTTTATTTTCGTTCTCTAGTACAAAAATAACTTTATTTCCTAATATTCCTAATGTGTAATTTTACAGAAGTTCTAAATATATAATATTCATATTTTTTCAATAATTTAGTTACATCAAAAAATTTCACACTATTTAGAATATTTGATTCAATATACAAAGTATAATCATAATTGATGAGAAATTAGTATATTAATTATATAAACAAAATGTCGCAAAGATCTAGTAAATATATTGTTCAAAAATGATTGAATAAATTTTGAAAGCTGCCCATAAAATTAATCCTAATTATATACAATATGGGACAGTTTGACGATTAGGTACTATTAACCGACTATCACAGTTTTAATTATAGAATAAGAAGAAGTAATTGGTTTGACAGGGGTAGCTGTTTACTAATAAGAACAATAATAAATATCCGTTCAAAAGTAATATTTTTCCCTACCATTTACCAGTATTTCGATATATCTATAATTTTGATAATTTTTTTAAAATATTTTATATTGAAATTCAATTGGATGTTTAATCGCTATTTTTAAACATCTTTATCTAAGTAAGCCTTCTAATTGCCATACAGCTGATTATGTAGTTATAGTGTTCAGATTTTCCAGAAGCGATTTACTGACAATAACAAACTATTTATTAATTATTGAGGTAATTGAAATATGTAGAAGATCAGGTACCAATTGACTAGCTTGTAAATGTACTTTTGTAGTGTAAACGTATATAGAACTTATTCAAAATAAATGAATTTCAAGAAATTCATTTTATAATCATTACATATAACGCAATATCAACTAATCGTTTTTCCATTGTTAAGGTATAATCAAATATATTAGCGAAGTAAACTTATATAGATACATGTATACAAAACTAAATAAAACAGCTGACCATTTCAAATTCTAACTGCATTTATTTGAGCTTTTCCTAACTCAAAAAATACACTTTTTTGGAAATAAACAAGACACATAATACGTAAATTAAAATGAAAAGATCGCCATTCTTTACCATTTACCAAATATTCTATAGCAATTAGGTATATACAACCAATTACTTTATGAAATTTCGTTATATCCCAAAATAGTAAATAATACACACCATGAAAGGAATGCTATTCGTCTTTGCATTGTACAAATTTTAATCCTTCGCAGAGCAGGTGGACAATTGTTATGTGTGGAATGAAAGTATGCAAGTAGGTGACTTTAAATACTTCGTAAAGAAATTTAATTTTAGTGATGCGTCCCCTTAAGGTATCCATAATCTGTTTAGTTTGAAAGCATACTATTATTATATTTTGAAACATTTTAGATGCAAAAATTATATATTTGAGATTGATTAACTGTACTAGTTGTTACAGTTTGATGTTCTTGTAACTATACAGCTAATAGCATTAATACTTTAGAATGGTATTTGTTGGAAAATCAAAGCCTTTGTTTGTGTTGAAATACATCGTTTTAGCAAATTAGGAAATTCAATCGTTTGGGTGTATCAATGATTGAACAGTTGTTGTCGTTGAGTTAACACAGATAATTTCGTACGAGGGTTGTGTGTGTTTATGTTGATTTAATTTGTTTCAGTAAAGTTATTAGGATTCATATTTAGATGTAATATGGGTTGCCTATCGCGAATTTGGTGGATAGATGTTGGAAATAATTCTCACTTCCTATGAACTGCAATATGAATTGTCAATTAATTTATGTATGTAAATCAAAAGTTTTCTAGGAAGGTATTATTCCGTGACAACTATAGTGATAGATTAGATAAATTGATATTAAATAAAGGGAAATTAGTTAAATAATGCACTGAACATGGTTTATTACTCTACTATTTCACTGATTTAAAAGTGAATTTTAGAATTATCTATTTTTTAAGAAAATGACACGTTTGTCATGAAAATCTAGTTCCATTGTTGATTCATATACAAATTGTAAAGCGTATTTCACTAGTATACATTTAATTACAATTTATTAACTAAATATAATTACAAATAATGATTGATATTTAGAATGAATAGAATCACGAGGTAGTAATTCAAATTAGATAATGAAATAAATGTGTTGTATATACTACTTAGGCAATTAAAAATATATTTTTAAATAAATCATCCATTGGTTTATCCACGATTTATATGTAGAATAATTATTTTCAAATAAACTTTATTTATTTATATTTTATATATAATGTGTAGGTGTTGCCAGAAATTTGGAAAACATTCGAGTCAGTGCTCACAATCCTGCTAATTTAAAGTTGTCAATTATCCGTTACCGATGTTCAATACATATTTCAGGTTTGCTATGTAAATTATATTGTTTTAAGCTATATTTTAAAACCAATTACGATATGATAAGGTTTCAAGTTAAACATTTATAGTTATTATACAGCAATTATTATTTTTTTGTCGAACTGTGATTCCCTATTTATATAGAAATGTACGACAAAATTGTATCTAGACCTGTTTGACACGATGACACAGTATAAATAAAATTGATTTGCATGTCTGTAAATTCAAAATATTTACGTTTCAAATAAGCTGATTTAGTATGTAGAGTCTGTGAATTTTATAACTGCATAATAATATTAAAAGTGGTAGGTTTTACAGTCAATCAGGTATATTTTAAATTTACTATAAAGCTATCTTTTAGAAGAATGCATTTTAAATGCACGTGAGGTGGGTTTAAATATAAAAAAATTAAAAAACTAAAATTTAGCGGATTTTGAAGCTGCGAAATTAGTAACACTGCAATAACCATACTGTGCGAGTGTTACAACTGCCTGTAATTATCATCTCTGAGTATAAGTTACGATGCTTTTCTATTCCACATTTAGCACGGTCACACGGCAAGTTGTTTGCCGACTTATGACAAGACGTCCTAGATTAAAATTAAAATACTCGAGTAATATTGACGAAACTTTTACAGTTTATAGACTATACAGGGTATCCAGAATATAAGGTGAATTACTTTAATAGCAGATACATTTTAATATACGCGACAAAAATGTTTATAAAATATGCGTCTAAATTGCAGTTTCCGAAATATTTGCAATTAAAGTTTACAGCACGTCCCTGCTTTTTATCTTGGTCTACTGTGTTAAATAAGGAGATAACCAACTGACTGTACCTACATAAAATGTATATTTATTACGGGATTCATAGTACTACATCATTCTGCATCAATACTTGCACATGTGTCCATTATACAAGTACAAGGGACGAATTTGTAGATTTGATTTTAATGTACCAACAAATAGGCACGAAGATCCGCAGGCATTCAGCGCTTATATTGAGAGAGACCTTCCCAAATGGCCCACAACCTTCGCGAAAAACAATTTTAAGTACTCTGTGGAGATCGAGAGATTCAGAAATTGTTGACCTTAAATTTAAAGGATGCGGACGTAAATACCACAAATAATAGTGGATGTTGAAGATGCCTTTATACAAATAGGAGAAAAATTATGTATTTATTTTCATATCTAGGACATAAAAGGATGTTTACATACTCAAGGTAAAATTTCGCTATAAATTCTTCCTTTATGATTAATAATGATGAATAAATTTAGTTAATATAGGAAGACAGGTTTTATATATATATTCAAAATGGGAGTAGGTATTTCAAATTTTTAATTATTATTTATTTTATGGTGGTATTTATAAATGATATTAACTCACCAACGCTTTAGATTACAAACCATTTTCTAACGTATTTAAAATAAGACATTTGAAAATTTACGGATTAAGTTGAAATATCAATAAAGAATAAAAATTTTTTATTCAGTAATTGAACAGATATTTATTCAATACTTACTTCCTAAGTTTAATAACATTTGCAAATAATACAAACAAATATTAATTAAAAATTTGTAATATCTATACTCAACATTATTATTAAGCCAAAAGCAAAACTAAAAGCAACAATCTAAAAATTAATTATTCAATAAATTTATAGTGCAATAGACAATTTGAAATGCATAATTTTAAAAACAATATCTTCAAATTATCACAAGAAGAATACTTTGACACAGCTGATTTCATTCATATCTAGTATAACAAACTAATCACAAAGTCTGTGGTGTAAATACTAACACATTAATGAATGTACGTCATTATAGATCCGAATTTATGATCAATATTTATGAGAAAATTTGTAAACACATTTGTTCCAGTTAAATTAAAATTTTTCATAGATGCCTTCCCTAAGGGTCCGTCTAAACGTGTGTTAAATTGTCCTTATATACCGGGCACCCTGTATTCCTCATGAATTTTTGATTCGTCTCGGTATTGTAATTGGTTTCGAAGTTAAAATATATTCTTAAGAATAACGTGCTCGAGATGAAATGAACTGGGCACGGTCATAGCTCAAATAGAACCGAGTAAGCTATGGAGGTGTTATAGATGCACAAGCGGGACGGACTTGTACTGTGGCTTATATATCAGTTGTTTATAAAATGTCAAGGTTACAGTTGATGAAATAAAACGTGTTTAATTCTAACAATTTTAAACGTTAATCTGCTGGGTTGATTTTTTTAACAGCAAAAAATTGTATATAAAATTTAGTTATATTTTGTTTTATATGCTACGCTTTGATTCAAAACTGAATACATACAAATACGAGGCCTATATTTTAAGTAAGTGCTGTTCTAGTATACGGTTGCTACAGTACAGTAGTCTCCGTTCTACGCATACGCGTTGGTTGCGTGCATGACTTATTCCTTTGTACGTATTTAAAATGTTTAAAACTATTGAAAGTCTTGCGGATTGTGAAATACAGGTTGAAATTTGTTTATTAAATGCAAGTGACGTGAAAGCGGCCGAAATTGATGAACAGATTACTAAAGTGTACAGAAGAAATATTATCAACAGTGGATTGGCGATAAATGGGCGAGGGAATCTAATATAGGCCATACAAACGTGCACGATAAGGCAGCTAGTGGACGACAGTCTATCATTCATGATGACCTGATACAGAAAGTTAATGAAAAAGTTCGTGAGATAATACGATTTACGATTTCGTCACTATCTAATGGATATCCTCAAATTTCTAAAAGTGTTTAAACTATAGAGAAGTGTGCTCACATTGCAACGTGCACTTTGTATTTTGTATCGATTACTTACTATTGTATTAGGTAGCATCAGTGGAAAAGATGAGTCCAGGTGTTAATGATAAATAACAGGTAGAGTATGGTTATGTAACACTTAATATTATTATTACTTTTCACTCACAGCTCAGTTCGGTAAATTTTTATTTTTTTACCTGAAATTGGTAATTATTGGTCTATTTGGTTCATATTGTATACGTTCATGTGGGCATTTTAATGTTTAAGATATTTACCTTTGGCTTTTAACCTTGTTACCTATTTTTAAATTTTTGTGTGCTTTTAATTGTTTTTATAAAATTTTTGACAAATTGTTATACTTTTGCGGAGCATTTGTTTATGAAAAATATATTAGTAATTTTTTTGTTGTTGACTGCTGTTCTTTAAGAGTCTTAACAGCGTGTATTGGTTAGTTTTACGCTTCTGATCATAATTGTCACATAGCTTGTTTTATAGCATTGACTGAGTTCATATCTCAAAAATGCAACATTTTTGGTGATTTTCGTGATGTTTATTTTTACCTTGAACGTTACTACTTTAATTAATTAAAATATTTACTTTCTTTGTTGATTAAGTTCAATTATCAAAACAGAATGTATCTTTAGACATTAATTTGGCTCAAATAAAATGGCGAGCTAATATTTCTTAAAATTCAAGTTCTTTGCCTATTTTTAAATTTAAACCTATGTTAAATATTTTGAACTTCTATTCTGTTTATATACAGTAATTCGTATTAAAAGTCAAATTCCTTTGGTTGGGCCTGCGGACTTCTAGATGGCAGCTTTAATGCAACTTAACTTTAGCGTCACGCGTGGGGCAGTAGTGTTTAGCTTTGCAAAATAATTTACGGCGTGTACTGTTTATCCGTCTAAATTTGTTGTAAAAAGAATATTATTGTTGTCACGGATCGTGGTGTGGTATCTTGGATTAAACCTAAACGCGTATATAATTTGGGTGTTACTGTTTCAGACGATGAAGGCCGCATTTACCGTTTTACCCTCCATGTAGGTCTAGCTTGTAATTGTTTTAAACTAATTTTGAACTCGGTTGTTAATTTGTCTGGTACGGTTTTAAACAATGATCTCACGCGTAGATTTCGCTAAGGTCCATAGAATCGAACTTATAGGCCGGAGACTAAGTTCATTCGTTGTACACCCTTAAGAAACGGTGGACGGCTGCTTCAAGCATCTTTCCCAATGTATATATATATATATATATATATATATATATATATATATATACTTTCTCTTT
>JAHWXV010264625.1:0-10966 GCA_024586415.1 Phrixothrix hirtus | reverse complement strand
CGACAGTTCGCATTTCACCTCCTCGTCGGAGATGCCTTCCGGAATTCCTCTTAAGACCACCCTTAGTGGTTTTTCTTCAGGTAGCTTGAAGGTATGATATAGTACCTTCCTCTCGTCCAGGTACCTGGTGATACCTCTAAAATCGTCGATAGTGCTGGGCTGTACCTTGATGCCCAGCGTCACGTTTTTTGCTGTTTTGAATTGCTGCTTTGCTTCCTTCAGGTGCTTGAGGATCCTGGCCCACTCTGACTTCTCCCTGATGACGATCGGCGGGATCTTCTCCTCCACGTCGGATAGTGGGTCAAACTTGTTAGTCAATTTGACCTTCGATGTACCTCATTCACCATTTTTAACTGATTTCCTTTTTCAATTTTTCTGCACTCGGAATTCCGCAAGTGCAGCTTCATATTCCGAGGAACAGCTAATGTTGTCTTCCAGGAGCGCCATCATCTCCCTGGCGGCCTTGTTCTCCAAGGCGTAGGCCCGCAGCATCTTCTCCGCCATATCAGCTGCAGCGTTCCGGTCATTGATTCTTAGTATAAGTTACGGCAAATTCTTCATGATCTTCTCTGAAGGCCTGTTTGGTTTTCCTGGAAAGTGTTAGTGCTGGTTTTATTTTTATTATTAAGTACAGGTCTCCAGGTCTTGGGCAATCTCTGGGAATCATCTCGCTTATTATTGAATAAGCGAGATGATTCCACTAGATGTTAGTTATCGTGTAACAAGAAGCAGAAGTAGACAAATAAACCAGACCTGAGGATGGCAGATGAGATTTTGCCGAAACGTCGTCGTAAATACAAAGGCTCGAATATAGGCCTGCCACATACGCGAAGTGAAACCCGAAACAACAATTTGACATATAATCTTCGCGGAAATATTAAAACTAACATATATATATATATTGTAACGAAAATTAGAAACAATAGAAATTTGATGGAAGGTTCAAGAAACATTCAATACCTTTTTCTAGAATAAAATAGATGATGTAATCCCCAAATGACTCGCTGCAGTAATTTATATCTGTCAATTTAATTAGGTCAGCAATGAGTCATAGCATTACAATTTATTATTATTATTATTATTAGTTCTAATTATGATCGGATGAAATAAAAATATATGATTTGTTTACGGTAGTCAATACAATGTTGTACTTTAGATCTCGTGGTACAAGTTTTGCATTCGCTTCTCATTGGCAGGGTAAAGTGTGTTCGGAATGATTAATAATGCATCTCGTAATTAGGTACTGATCCACCTACAGGGGTGTTATGTATCGGCTACCGGCGGTTGGGGGTGTCATTCAGTGTTAGACCTGGGGCGATAGGTGTTAACAACCGAGTTGTTGTTGTATTTCGAAATCCTTGTTACTCTGTCAACTAGAATCTCAACGATTTCGGACGATCCTAGTTGGACTATACCTTATTACTCAGTCAACTAGGTTTAGATGTTCCAGACGTTTTTTTATAGATCAGAACTGGAGAGTTAAATTTTCGCGTCATTGTCCACATGGAATTTAAGGTGTCTCGACGCTGTCAGCGGCGGCGGATGATGTCATAGCACTTCGATTTTGTGCGACATAAGCCACACAAAAATCAGAAGTCCAAATGCACTGTCGTTGAAGGATTTTTGTTACTCGATCAACGTAAGCGTCCTAGGCAAGCGACGCAGTGTTTAATAGGCCGTCGAGACCTTCAGTCTACCCTACGGCGAGGCGCTATAAATCAAATCCAAAGGCGGACAAATTATTCGTACTACACTACAAGCGCATGTTCCAATTCAATTGAAACAGAAGTGAACTTATTCCTCTAGAATCATTTTATTTATACTTATTTCAGGCAGCTCTATCTTTATTCGGAAAATGCAGATTTTGATTCTATTTTCCTTATCTTATGTTATTATAATTATCATGCATGTTTTCCTATGTTTGAAAATTTAACATTTTAATATAAGCAAAATAAACATTTAACTTGTAAAAAAAATTCCTTTTGTAAGATCGTCAAGTATGTGCAATCTCTCTCTTTCTCTTTCTCTCTCTCTCTCTCTCTCTCTCTCTCTGAAGACTCCATCAGTAGTTCGCCCTGATAGCGTTCTTTCACTTAAACCGACAAGACTTTCCTGAAAACGATTCAGATGACTATGGAAGCTTAATGTATTGTATATAAGTTGCTTGAAGTTGGTCATTATACCTTCAATCAGTTGGGAAAGATTTTGTCTTGTTATCTCCGGGAAAGTTTTTAACAACGAATACAAACAAATTTCATGCATTTTCCTCAGCTTTCAGATCTGTGGACCATCACAAATTCTGGGCTTCAGCTTCTCAGAACTCAAATTCTTACACTTCCTTTCTATTGAGTGCTATATTTAGCACTCCTCATTTTTATTCAATGCCTTAGCATATTGCTTTATTAACCCCAACTAGATATGTAGAGGGGGCAATATTATGCAACCTCCAGTGACTAATAGTATGTTAAAGAAATTTTGTTTTTCAGAAATCAAAGCTTTTCGTAGAGATCAGCTATTAACGACATTTTTTCTGCCAGGAATCAAATGTTCTCTTAGAGACCAGCTAATGAAATACTAAAGGTAAACTAAGGGTATATATAAAATCAGCATTCTCTATTTACCTACAATCAATGAATATATTTTATACAATAAAAAAAAGCGAATGTTATCTGCTGTGTAATTGATATACCAATATTGTCGAGTAGAGATTGCATTTTACCATAAAATTAACAAATTTGTATATGTTCAGGAAGATTTTTCAAATTAAGAACTGACCTTAAAACGACAAATAGTACATATCGTTATCACAATTAAAATCCACAATCAATTTTTATGGTACAACGATGAACACAGTCAACCAATTAATAATAATTAAAATATATTAAATATGTACTATAATGTAACAATATGCAAAAAAAATAAACAAATTAAAATGACGGTACAAGGAAAATAGTCAAAGTTGAAAAATTATCTGAGTTCAAAGTAAATTAATTAAGTACGCAAATGAGGAATAAAATTAACAGACATAGCAATATCTTTAGAAGTTATAACAAACTTTACGTGAAGAAAAAAATATAATTTAGTAAAATTCTACGTTGAATTATAGAAAGTGATCACCTGCCACATATGTTAAAATGAGAAAAACACAATTGAAATATATTAATTAGATAGCATAGTATGACAATATGGGAAAAGGATAAATAAATTAAAGTGAAATAATTAAAGTTATAGTACAAAGAAACTATCCAAAGATAGAAAAGTATTTCAGTTTAAAATAAAAGAAATATGTCAATGAGCAAAAAAATAAACAGACAATAAAATAGTTATAATAAATTTATGCGAAGGTAAAGTTGAATGTACAATGTAAAAAGTAATCGTATCACATAGATTAAGGTTTTTAAATATTAATTTTGAACTAATTAGAACGTTTACATTTGAAACAATACTTTTAGAAGATCTAAATGTACTTTAAAAGCTAAAATCGCATAAGATTCACTTTATATTACATAGAATGTCAAATATTACTAATTAAATTTAATTCATAAACGAATTAAAAATAAAAATTAATAGGCAGAATTTAATGCAATACAAATATATTCAGAGAGTACAAATTGAAAAATATTTTAATAAATTCGCTTTGATAAAATTTAAGATATACAATTGTAAAGTAGTTATAATGGAAAAAACGTAGGTGGACTGATCCATGTGTGGACGTTATCTACCAAAATAATTAATTTAAATATAAGTTTACTAATCGTAGAGCTTCAAATTAGATGTGCATAGTTACAGTAGAAAAACAGCAGCGGCGTAAAAAATAATTTCACACAGCATGATGGCAGTGCAGGCGATGGCGACTAGGAAATTCAACTAAAACGTGTTACCATCAACTTATTAGTTATATAAGTCCATAATTAAGCAGTTAGAAGATAGTAGGAAAAATAGCACCCAATAAAAAATATATATAACAAAAAGGGGAAATAATTAGTAGAATAAAAACAACAAAATAAGTACCTACTCATTGATGTTAACGACGGTTTATTTAAACACAGAAATTACAAAATGTATCAGGTATAAATTAAGTAGACGAGCAAAATCGCTGTAAATGCAATAAATTCCCAATTTTGGTTCCCCAAGTAAGAAAGTGCTATCGCATCAATGTGGTGGCGTACTCAATACATTTATCCAAAATACAAGAAAATCGTTAAAAATAACGATTCAAGAATCTGTGATCGAAATTAAATTAAATATGAAATAAAATATTTATTTATAAAAAATGAAAGTGACAGTATTGAAAAACAACTGGTAAGTACAAAACTCCCATTTCTGTACTTGTTCAACGACATACCACTTTTGGATAATATCAAAATAGATAATAGCGCAAAGAATAGGGTACGCCAGAAATAACATATTTTTAAAGTAATAAATTTGAAAAAGGTTTTATACTTGGAAAATGCTTTATTATAAGATAATTTACAGAAGAATGTAAAGTTTTATAGTAATATTGACTTCATACGATTTAAAGATAGCATCGCGTAAATGATGGCTTTCTTCCAAAATGCAGATTTTTATGCAATCCCTGAAGTTTCGGAATGCACCTGTCAAGACATCTGTTGGAATCTCCTTAATTACTTGCCGTATTTCTTCCTGAATTTGTTCCAGGGTTAGTTGTTTATTAATGTATACTTTTCATTTTAAGTAACCTCACAGGAAGAAATCGTTCACTGCCAAGTCGGGAGAGCGGGGTAGGAAGATATCGCAAAATCGTGAAATCAGCTGGCCAGGAAATTGTCTTCGAAGAAGTGCCGTTGATGCACGAGACGTATGCGACGTAGCTTCACCTTGCTAAAATCAAATGTTTCTCATCGCTAATGACAGACGACTCATGAAAAAACAGTTGTTCAGTAGATATGCAGTAGTGACGGTTATACCATCTTCCTTGAAAAATTATAGCCTAATAAGTTCCCTTCCGCCGACTGTACAGCATACAGTCACCTTAGGGCTATAGAGAGGTGTCTCATCAAACATCCTAGAATTTTTCGAGCTCCAATATCTGCAGTATATTTATTAAAGTAGCTATTAATGTGAAAGTGTACCTCATCGATCATAAACAAAATGATATTTTCGACATCGTCATGTGATTTCAACATTGCCTGTGCTTAAGTTGAGGCATTGTTGATAATCCTCTTCAATTAACTTTTAATAGATTTGGATTTTAAAAGGGTGTAGTCGAAATCTTGTTCTAAATTTCGACGCACTGTAGACTACGAAATTGTGACATAACAAGCATGCAAGCGAACAGAACGCCATGAGCTACGACTCGCGGTTTTCCTTACTCTGCCAATGATTTCTGGCCTTCGAACGGAACGGTTTCGCCCAAGACGTTTCTTTGTTAATACTCCCCGTCGTTTCAAAAGAATTTGCCTATCGTAGTATAGTATTGTGACAGGGCATTGCTCCCTGAGGCTGGATGTTGATTTTAAACCTAAAGTCTCTTTGAGTCAGAGTTACCAACTCACTGTTTAACACAAAGCGCTTTACAGTGAACACGGGATGTTGTGTCGACCACACATATTGTATACTGAAATTTCCACTGTTCTGCGACATCCCATTTCAGAATACTAGCTGTTTCAAAAACATTAAATCTTTGGAAGACCCACTTTGTGGCGAACCAACGATTTTATCTACCGCGGGGAATTGAGTTAAGAGGGAATTGTGAAGGTCAAAGAACGATCTCATTAATTACGCTAATGTAACAAACTTAAATTTTTAGGTTTCTTAGGTAAATTTGGCCCTAAGAGCCAGAAAATTAAATTGAAAATATTTAAAGCTCCTTTAAATTAAAAGTTTAGAAAATGGTAACCACAGCTAGAGTTTCGTGATTAATTTTGTTATTTCTTGTGAACATAATTTGACCGCGAAATCTTTCTATTTGAATTAATAAATTTTAGGATTAAAATCCGTAAGTTCGAACTTCAAATATTTAAATTTTTGAATAAAATGCATTTGCTTTGAAAGTTTACGGGTCGCATAGGCACCATCAGTTTCATTGCACTACATATTTTATTAAGTGATAACTTTCATAAATATCGTGCGATCGAATAAGAGTGCATCCAAGGCGGTAAAAATTTAAAAAAATCTAGGAAATTCATTGCTGATGTGTTTCTTCCTAACCAAAAAAAAACAAGATGCCAACCATAGGCGTGTATTTATATTTTACATTTGTTTAATATTTTAATTAGTTTTAATTGAAAATTAGAAATTGTTTTAACTTACATCAAATGAAAAATGTCCTAATACATTTTTAACAATCAATAAGCAAATGGAAATTCTAATACATCATTTTAATTATCAATTATAAATGTTTTTTACATGTGACGCCTATAGTAAAATAATTATCTGGTAAATTTAGTTTTGTTTAATTTTTAATTTCACTACCACCAATTTGTAAGTTTGGTTGCCTATCCAGCAGTCTGCACTCTTTCTCGATGATCCTGTATTAAAATGCACGTGTAACGTCATCAATGTCATTTGCGATAAACTTCTTTCCAGGGGCTGATATTAGATGTCGCAGTTTGGGTATGCCTTCGAGGAACACTGCATCCAGCGCGGTGTTAAGCTCAGTTGCTGCCTTAACTATTGCATCCTCCATTATTATTTTCCATAAATGGTGTTAAATAAGAATATTGCTTCAATTCACGTGAAACTTCATAATTAGAACAAAATAAATGTTTCTTAACAATTCTCTAAATTGTTTTATTACCTTTCATACTTCAAGGGCAGCGAACAGCTATTTCACTGCATGCATTTGAAATCAGAAGTTTCCGCATTATAAGGATTTCTTATTTAAGTGAATTACTATTTATGTATAATTACCTATTTTGTCTCTTTTATTTTACTTAAATGTAAAATTGCAAATTTCCTACTTTGCTTCAACAACTTTTATTCTGGGAAAATTTTGTATCCAGCATTACTTTAATTTTATATTCACCACTCGTATCTTTTATTTATTTACACTTTTTGTGTTTCTCAAGCAGTTATCCCTAAAAATTTTAGGACACATAGTTTTACGTCTAAACCGTTTGATGTTTTTATGTTTTTATTCAATACATTCAGTCCTGTATTCTACAGAATTGGTCCAACTTTATTTTTTCTGCGAAATCTAGCAAACATATCAGGGTCATACAAAATTTCGAACACCTAATGTGCGATTTCCATCTTTACGTAACACGAGTTAAATTCATCCAGACTGCACCTTAAATTTTACAAGTTCTCTCTATGAAATTCGTCTTAACTCAATTCCACGTGGTAAACGAAACACTTGACTCGCATCAAAGCAACAAAAAACCAAAGTGAACCTATTTTAAACCCAATATACCTACTACCAATTTTAAAGAAAGTAAAATCAATTATTTTTAAATACGCCAAATAAAATTAAATATTTAGAGGCAGGTAATTAGTATTAGGTAGAACGAAAAAGGCTATAATAATTTAGCTACTGGTTTATATACCAAAATATAAATAAACTGTTAAACAGAAACTAATAGGTTTTTCAAAAATAAATACATTTGTGACTACTTTATAAACAATTAATATTAAAAATATTAATAATATCAATATTAATAAAAAAAAAAGCAAACTAGCATATCACACGGTATTATTGGATTTAAAAAAAATAGTGAAGATTTTAGTTTATACAGGAATGTAACTTGAAGTTACTAACAATTATCAAAACTACCTGGTAAATCTAGTCAGCACTCTAGATTGATAGAGACTTAATTTAAAAATTTACTTTATGTAACGATTTTGGTTAGCATAATGACATGATATTTTAAGAAATTTTTCGAAAAGAGAACTTTCAAATAAAGTATCACAAAATTCTATCGGGCACGTTTGCCGTCTTAAATCTTATGATTATCAAATATCCCTCAAAAGATAGTATTTATACTATAACTGACATCTCACGAGTTTGACTACTTCACCTCTTAAGGTTAGAAAGTTAGTTATGAGGGATAGGGATACTTTAGAACCATACAGTATTATTGAAAATGTTGTCAAGACAATTAAGTTAATAAGAAAGTGATATCTAATATTAATTAATAATGTTAATTAAAGTTCTATTATATTAAGCATCCATAAAAAGAATAATAGATCACCCGAGGAAATGTTCGATCCATCAGCATTTCCTAAAAGAGATATATACCGTTCCATAACGGTGAAAGTTCATAGGACTAAATTTACAACAGACGAGTTCGTTTCACTTAAGTAGTTGTCAAGGGACCACGTTCAATTATGCTCACTTACATACTAAACTTATGTATTGAGTGTAAGCCCTTGGCAACTTCTGACATGAAACGGTCTCTACATCTTGATGGCAAACTAAGCACAATTTTAGAAAGTAATATGAAATAAGCTCTATCTAAACAGTAAAGTATCTTTATTTCTTGAAAACACTAAAATGGGAAGCATTGCAAAAATAATCAATTATCTCAAAACAATACGTGTTTACCTTGACGGCTGTGTAATTCAACTCCTTAGTAGGCAGGTCCGACATTTTGTTCCTTCAATTCTATAAAACAAGAATTTTCTATTAATTACTTAAGATTGCCTAGACAAATCCTTAGCTGTCTATTAAATTGATGTATGTATCTGTTTTTGTACTTAGTTAATAAAAGACAAATATTACATTAAGCTATTGGAAAAGTTTCCTTGACACATATTTTCATAACAACAATTTCATAAAGTAAAAACTTTGGGCTGTCTAATACAAATTCTAGTCATATACAGAGTGTTATTTTTATAATAAATGTCTAGCTTTTTTTTAATATACCATTATAATTCTTTCGATGTGAAGGGAAACGATAAAAACTTTTATGTTAAATGGAAGGACCAGGACGAGGGTGACGAGAACGCCACAGGACCATTTACGCAAACAAAATAAACAGAAAAAATTAAAACAAATATAGGCAAGGCCAATATTACATGTAAAAAATTTTAATCCAAATGTTACAAAGAATTTGACTAGTTTTCGGGCAAAAAATATTTGAACCTATTTAACCTTCATGTTAAAACCAAAAATAATCTGACCTTATTACAACTCAAATTATTTAATATGTCCATTCCTGAAAGCGGCTTTTTTTGCGAAATCACAACTTTTTAGGAAAAAAAATTATGATACGTCTTTCTTACATCAGGTCCTGGAGAAATCGTATACTAAGATTTTGATGACTCTAAAAGGAGTTCGAAAAGATATTTCAGCAAATACTTTCTATGTAATATTCTGTCATTTATTTCTTCACATATTATTATATTATTTTTTAGATCTCTTTTTATGTCCACTGGATCACGAATACATAATTTTTTAAGTATGGAAAAATAAAAAAGTCCAACGGGGTTAGACCACAAGAACGCCGTGGAAACTGCCCTTGCTTATTAACCTGTAGCTGAAGAACTCATGAAGATAATTTAATGTTTTGTGGGCAATGTGCCGTCTAACACAATTCTGTTGGAGTTCATCATCATTAAGTTCATTAATAAACTGTCGCAAGCAGCATTTACATCACGTTCAAAAAATATTGGGCTGGTAATTTTTCGCATTGACATCGTTAACCACACATGAATTTTAACTTGATGCAAAAGAACATAACTTAGAAAATGCGGGTTGTCAAGGCTCCACATGCCCATTTTCTGAGAATCTAAATATCCATCCAGGTGAAACCAAGCCTCGTCTGCAAAAATGTTAAATTTAACACATCATCATTCATAGTTTCATTGAACCACTGATAGTACGGCGGTTGTTTATTATAATCTGTCGATAAAAGTTCTTGGTATATTTGCTACTTATATGAATGCATGTGAAGATCTTGAGAAAAAGTCTATGGGTAGTAGTACATTTTAAATCTACCTGTTATGCAAGTCTCGTAATTAAATTATAACATTCTCATTTCTAGCACGAGTTCTTCCACTTCTTGGTCTATGATTCATATTTCCAGTGCTGCGGAAACAATCAACATGGTGGCACTTACCTTCTAAACTGATTCCTGTTAAATACAACCAAAGAAAACTGCTGTCTAAATTCTGATATGCAATTATAGATATCGTACTGCGATCACCACTTTCCATATATCGGCGATTATGAAAATATCGTTTGTTCTTGTGTGAATATCTTCAGGTTTAATAAATAAGAAATACAAATTTAGTAATTTGTAACAATTAGTGATAAACAATAAAAGTTACATTTGTTGGTTATTTATTTTAACGTTCTAATTTTAATATGTGTGTGAAATAATAAAGTCATGGTAAGAGTTGATTCCAAGACTTCTGCGACACATTATATTTATTTAAATTTGGTTGTTTCTAATCCTGTCCGTTGGGAATCTCAAATTACATGATGGATTTTCCTTTAAACGTTTATTTAGTTTGTCTGCTATAGTTGGATTTCTTTATCTTTGCGGTGACGTCACACTTCACCATGTGTATGAACTAAGATTAAAAATATAAATTAAATGAGTATTTACTTTAATAAAGTCAAATTGCTACTTGTGCGATATGATAACACGATTTTGAATTTAGCGGTTTCTCACAAAGCACATTTAGAGCGGGACGATTCGATTTATGAACTGTATTTTAGCGCTGGGGTTTCTATCCCAAACTAAATTTAAATAAGGCGAAGGACCGTGAATATTCTCATACAACTTACACCAATTAAACAAATAAATTGATAATTTGTTATTTAAATAAAAACAACTTACCTTTTGGTTTGTAGGTTGAAATCAGGTGCAGCTTGGTTTTCAAAAATTTGCTTTGGATAAAAAAGGATGCAACAAGGAAGTTAAAGGTTGACCAAAAGACACTATCCGATAAAATACTAAATGAGTCTTTTTTAATTATATGTATGTTGTACAAACACTGCAAAAAACTTATAACACAAAGTATTATAAAGTATAACGATAATTAATTTAAAACGATA